>VYXB01004812.1:1279-14277 GCA_013397135.1 Pachyramphus minor | reverse complement strand
GTGTAGTATAAGTGATTTCTTGGTTTTTATCTTTCTAGTAATAAATCTTAGTATTATATCCCTTAAGTCAAGCCTCTGTTTTGTCTGGATAAAACCTCTCTCGACTGATAGTGGTTGTGTGAAGGGGGGAGTTTGTAAAAAAAGGTTTTTGATCCCCTGGGTAACCCACGACAGGCACCCACCAGCACAGGAGCTAGATGGTCGCCCTAGCTTGTCACAGCCCCATGGGGCTTGGTGGATGAGAGCAAGGAGCACTACTGAGATCCTGCAAACACTGGAGTAACTAAAAACAGCTGCGGCACAGATGTTGTCTTATAGCACTGCAGGTTCACACCAAATGAGCCAGAGATCTTGTGATTGGTAGATGAGAGAGGGTAAGAAGGTCGCTGTCACAACAGTCACCTAGTAGGCTTTCCTCACCTGGTTGGAAGAATTCTGCAATTAAAGAAAAAAAAAGAAAAAAGACACAAATAAACAAATAATAATACTAATAAAAAAACCCAAAAACAAACCAAACCAAAAAAAAAAAAAAAAACCACCGTGCTCCTATTGAGCAGCTCATGGACATTCCCACATTCCCTTCCACAAAACTATGAGCAGCTATTTTTCCTGTTTCTGTGTAGAACAAAACCGTGTTCGGACCCTGATAGCTGTAGTGGCTGTTCTGCCCCTCTAACAAACACTTTGTTCAGGTGTAACACACCCAAAAAAAGGAGCTGCTGCAGTAGTGCTGCTGCAGTAGTACTGCTACAATTCTTTCAAATACCATAAGAAACCAGTGAGGCAGCATTAGTCTCAGAGCAAAAAACCACATTATCAATGTATTATGCTCCTGAACTTTTCTGTAGTTTTTAATACTTTTGACAGTTTAATAAGACAAGTAAACAGCACATTTTATCTGCAGACATTTTTCACACTTTTATGAATAGTCTCTTTTGTAGGAGCACATTGAGTGTCTCAAGGCACAGGAGGCAAAACAGGGCTCCTTTACTTTCACATCTGCTTTCTTCAAGGCTTCTGAATTTTCCTCATAAAAAATAATAATTTTTTAATTTGGTCTTCACAAAGCAAAATATTGATACAACTTCTACTTAAATCAGTGAAAGAACAAATGAGAGTGTCAAAAAAAACGGTATTGTGGACACTAATACTTTATCTAATTAACAAAAAATGCTCATTAAAACTCCACTCCCAAAATTATGCGGAAGGTTTATGTCATCTCTGCTAAACCACATTATCTGAGAACCCTGGTTCAAAAAAACAGATAACATTTTCATTTCTGCTTTTGCATATATCCATGTATTAATATATCCATTCTAATAATTAGGCTATAAAAAATTCTTCCCTGGTATTCTGCTAACAAGCTTCAGAAGTGTAGTGACAGTGCTGCTAAATTAAGTATACTTTGGGCTAATTTTATGTTTTTATCACAATACTGGAGAAGTATTAGGAAGCTATTATTTTGTCAGCTTTCTCATTTAGCAAAGCAGCTTCAATTTATTAACAGTGTGGAGTGTGAATGAATCAATACGTTTCATTGGGCAATGTGTCATTTGTTAATCGGATATTGATGAGATTATTGACGCGCAGCTAATTAATCTCAAACTCTGTGCTAGCCTTCATATGTTTCCTTAATTATGTTCTTCATCTTAGTCTTCCAACTTTGGCATGCAGACGCCAGCTTGTAGACAGTGAGTGAAGTAAGCTGTCAGAGTGTTTTTTCACACATTTACAATCCCTTGGCAGCAAAATTATTTTCCTACTTGTAAATAGGTATCAAACAAATATTTAATAATATTTGCCAGAAGACTGGTATTGATTTGGCAGGGAGTCACCTGCTGCAGTAGTATCAAGAGATCTTGCATCAGAAGAAGGGTACTTAAATAGATATATCTAACAAACATTAAATAATTATGAAACTATAAACCTGTAATCATTAGGAAGTACTAAAATTGCTTCTCTGCAGTCATTACCATTGGACTCCTGGATAAAGAGACGTTCTATACCAGAACTTAATTTTTCTCCTTCCTGCTGCAAGATGACAAATAATTTTTGCACTTTATTTTGTTTTACCAGATGGCCAAGTTTAGCAAAAGGAAAACTGCCTTTTTCATGAGATATAAAAGAGAGGAATAATTTCACAGGGTGTGACAGGGGTCACACCCCCTAATTTCATGGGGTGCCAACAGAGGTCTGGCTAAGCAGGGGGCAGGGTGGGTTAGTTAATTTTTGAGCATCCCCTTATGGCTGCGGGCACAGCCCTGCAGTGGGACATGAAGACTTGCCAAGAGCTGTTTTGCCCATTTCAGCTGGAGTCAGCTGAGGACACCAGCATCCCAGGCGCCACGGACAAAGAGAGCTGCAACAACACAGCTCAGTGGGGTAGCACCCAGCTGGAAACCCTTTGTGCTACCTACTCTGGCACAACAGCTTTAAGGGAGATACAATTTGCATCAAGCTTATTATTTCCATATTTTTAACCCCACAAAAACACACACAGTGGGACTAGGAAGTAAAGTAAATCCCAGTAAGGCCTCTGCTAAATAAAACACAATGAATTTATTCTACCCAGGAAAGGGTCCTCTCCAAACGGCAGAAAGGAAGATGCTGAATATATTTTGATTTATGAAAAACACCATTTAATGTGTCTACTTCACCTCTAAAATAGCTCCAAAATAGTGGGGGTTTTTTTAATAAGGAATCTGGAGCACTCTAGAGTAAAACTATCAACTGTCAGCTGCAAACAAACGAGAGGGCAAAGGAAGTATTTATTCTCCTCCTCTATTTCATGCCTTGCTTGATTTTTGAGAGGGAATAAGAAAAGAGATTCCATGGGTGGAGACAAGGTGGACTGGTACTCCTAGAGTTATTAAACATCTTCAGGATGACTGCCTGGTATGTTCTTCTTCTGAGGACTAACCTCATCACCAAGTTTAGATTCAGGCAAGAAATTCCCTTAGGTCCATTTGACAACGACTAGGGAGGGTGGTAATTTTTCTCCCTGCCTGTAACCATCAGGATAACATACCTTTGAATATCCACTGCTACTGCAGGGACCTAGAACACTGAAGAGAAAACCTACACTACAGGGTATCTTCCAGGTCTTTATAGCTTTCAAGACAGGCATGGCACAGCATCTCTGTACTCCATAACTACAGGCACTTGGGACCGGCATTTTTGACTGGATTAGCTCTGCGCTCTCTGAGACCAAGGTCTCATTTGATAACTCAGAATGCTGTTTTCAGTTCCCTTCCAGGTAATCCTAAGCTTTAGGCTTCCTTCCTTCCATGGCTATTTGCATGAGAGCCATGAGGAGATTAAAAGAGCAGCACGTCTGGTACCCTGGGCCATGATCTGGGGTCGAAAAGGTCTAGCTAACTAACAGACAACGAAGAAACAGCGAGTTGTTTTCAAAGTCAGTTCAGAATTGGGCCTTCCAAATAGGACAGATAATTTAAAATAAACTGTGAGGTGAAAGGCGGTTTTAAAGAACCATGGAGATACTTCAGTACGTCTTCAAAAGCTCAGACAACAAAATTACAAATGGTCCTTAGCCTTGAAAACAAAATCATTCCGGTAAAATGCAATGCCATTGGGGGAATCCATTTTACCTGTGCATGCCTCATGTGTGAGAACAAGACTCCTATATTTCAACTAAAAATATTTCATCTTGTTTTAGAAGAGCAGCCTCTAACAATACTGTCACGGAGCTCCTACTTTGTATATATTGAAAGAAAGCCAAGAATATACACACAGCAACTGCAGAGCTCACTGTGTCTTGCAAGCTTAATCAAATACACTTGAATATATCTCTTATCTTACAGTACAAGGGTTCCTCCCCCACAAAAAAAGAAATCAATGTCAATTTTATTCCATATTTATAGAGGTCCTTCTAAAGGGAATCAATGGGCTTCTAAATCTTAGATAACCAGCATTGACTTTGTCGGTAACCTTCAGCATTACACCAGTATTCACAGCTGTTCAGTTAATTTTTTTCAAAATGTTGACCAACAGGTTTGCATTGTGATTTATTTCAGAGAAAGCAAGAATGATAAAAACTTCATTTGATTTGACACTGCAGCAGTAATCGTCCTAATTGGTCTTTGCTTCTGTTTGTCATCTATAATTATTCTCTGCATAAATTATCACGTTTGACTACAGCATTTATGATCAGCCAGTTCCTTAATATGCCATTATCAAAACCTTTACAGTAATACATTTACTCAGTAAGCTGAAGATGCAACCTGAATATAAGACATAAATACATTTTCTTAAAGAACATAGAACTAATGAAAAGAATAAAAATACCTGTGTTTTTCCTGAGCATCATATAGTGGCCAATTAAGATCTGTACAACACTCTGCTCACAGGAGAATTCACAGTATCCCAAAAAAACAAATTTACCTATCAAATGCCAAACTAGACAGCCCATGCCAAAACTAATCAGACCCTGCCTCTTTACATTTAGAAGAAAAAAAAATTCAAAATCACAATGCAAAAGTAAAAAACAAATTCAAAATTTTTTTTAAAATACAGATTCTCTTGTCGATATTCGCTTCTCAACCAAACCCAAACCATAGCATTATTTGCATCACTGTATGGGAAAACACTTTTCTCTAAATAGAGGTGAGTTTATTGATGATGGTGTTGGTGTTTCCTGTGGACATAGCAGCCCTGGGAGAGACATCCCACCCAATGGCCCTTCCCAGCTAATTGAGCTGTGTCAAAAACATGACTCTTGCAGTGTATTGTCTACTCTGCTCCATCAGAAGTCAGACATGGGGCTTTATTCCATTTTTAAGTCTTAAGGTTTTTCTGACATCTTTTAATGTTGTTACACTTCAAAACAATGATTGCAATTTTACACAAATATCTCACATTGTTTCTACTTCTGGGGTCCAGTATCAGTTTTTTTCCCAAATGCTGGTTCTTGTTTGAATCTGACTTTCTATTTGTAGAATGCTCTAAGGCAGTTGAGAGCAATTACTTACTTTATTCCTAAAACTCCATATACACATGACCATTCCGTATCCTGTCTAAGCAGCTATTCCCTTCCTAGTTCCTCATTAATGCAAATTTATTTCTGATTTACATCAGGGACAAAACAGAGGATCTGTAGTTGGATGGTGTGATTTTACACTGAAATAGGAAGCTTTCTTATAGTAGGAATACACATTGCCTTCTAAACAAATATTATTTTACATCTTATCAGAGGATTTAAAAATCAGAGTCACAACTCAAGGCCAGGCTGTGTTTTCGGTTTTACACCTCCATCAGTGTGTTGCTTATTTGGCAACACAGCTACTCCAAAAGCAGGGTGACAGTCATGATGCACCAATATGGTCTTTCTACAAACAAAGCTCTTTAATACCCATTCTCTGAATTTCCCTACATGCTGCACATTCTACCCAGTAAACCCTACATTTTCAAAGTCTATTCTACATTTTCTTAATTCTAATTAAACAAATCTTAATCTTGACTTTAATGGCTGCAATTATGATACTTCATTATGTTAAATGTTAGTTGCAACATAAGAATAAATTGTATAAACAGTTTAGCTGCAATTGCATGGAGTCTAACTGTACATTACTCATTAACAAGATGTGGGTAGCAGCAATTATAACATTTCCTCCTAATGTCCCTATTTATTGAGTCTCAGCAGCAAGCCCCCTTTTCACAACACACACTGATTGACGATAGCAGCTTTTTTACTTGCGAAGAACAGGCACAGTAACCTGCTGTGTGCCAGTAACTCAGATCGATGGAAGTACACATCAGCTCTTAGCCTCACAGACCGGAGTTCCTGAAGGTCAAAATAGCCATCAGCATCACTGTAGGGTCCAGAAATCATTTCACAAATTGTGAACAAAAACAACACAACTTGCTTTGCAGTTTGATTATTGTTTATAGATACAGCAAGCCAAAAATTAAAGCATAGCCTTGAGGCAGCATAATTATTTACAGCTGAAGACTCATATCATTATTAGCGTGCTCCTAATTGCTTGAAGTTATATCAATGTTAGCTGATTTAACACATTTTTGATAAGAGGCATGGAAATTGTTTTCTCTGCATATGGAATGTTGGTTCGCTTCTTTATTTTTTAAGGTCTTCCCTCCTCCACTTTTTTTCAAACTGTCCCTTGTTTGCCATTGAAAAAAAGCCCAATACCCATAAATTCTCCTTTATTCTGTATGTCTGTAACTATCACTGCAGTGCTTTGTCATGTTTCTATGGAACCATATATTTGAATTTAGCTGAACTAAAATCGTGCCAGGTTTTGGCTTTCACTAACAATGGACTTGATAATTTCACATCAATATCAACTAACCAAAGAATAAATCACACTTTGCTTTGGGTGACACATCCCAATCTTTTCCCTACAGTACTTGAGCTGAAAGCCAGATGAAGGAAAGCAGTACTAGCTTCCTCGTGAGAGGCAGCAGGAAAAATCTCATGGTCTGAAGCGACCTCTGCATCACATTCCACCTCACATACACTTACTTTGAAGACAGAAAAGACTTATCTACTGCAAAATCACTGTATCCAGTTCCCCTGATCTACAGAAAAGACAAATAAGGTTTGCCACTAATAAACCAGAGCAATAAATAATTCGGGAACGTTTTGTTTTAATCAACCTGTAATTTGTCACCTCAACTTGTTCCTCTCACTCAAACCAGGAGACCAGTTCAGCACTGATAGGGGCAGAGCCTTGAGCCACTGCTGGCCAGACACCAGGAAAGGCGAGTCAGTACTGGTGAGGGCAGAAAGCCAGGACTCTCTGGGAGGTGGGTTGGGGATGCCACCAACAAAAATGACAGCTTATGGGGAAAGCTTCCCTTACCGGCACTGAGCAAAGGGTGAATGGGTAACTCTTAAATTTAACATTGTTGAAGTTGGGCACATTTGGCTTTGTGACCTAAAACATATTGTTTCAACAGTGTACATAATGTAGTACAGACTTCTCAGGGCAAAGCAAATACAAATGTGATCTCATTTTCCTTCTGTAACGTCCTTCACGTACTTACATAAAGCACTTCATTTTTAATCTACCCATCAGGTATTTCTACTCCTTGAATCACACTGACTGGAAGCAGAAAAAGCCTGTTATTTTGTGATGGAAGCCTGGGAAAAGCAGTGGGTACTGCCCGTGGACCTCTAGTGGTCTTCATCTCACTCTCAACAGCAGGTCTCTAACAGGAGACCTTGCCTGAAAAAGCACATTCCCAAGCAGGGTAAGATCAGTCCGAAATGGAGAAGCAGCAGCAGACAGCAAGGGGTCTGATAAGTTTTGCTTTCCTTAGCAAAGTGAAGGCTGTCGGGGACAGGGCTGGCACCAGGGGTGGGCATAAACATACTAAAGGGTCGCTTTATTTCTGTCTGTGATATATACAGACCTCGGCTCTAGTGATGCAAACAGCAGGGATGCTGAGGATCCCAAGTATTTCTCCACTTCTCACCTAAGCACAGGCTTAATTTTATGTGAAGAATGAAAACAGTTAATCACATCCTTCCATAAATTTTGGCTCTGCTACCTAAAGATTCATTTAATTGGGCTAATTGTTTTATGGCAGTGTAACAAAGAACAGGTCAAATAATTACAGACAGGGCTATTTTAAAATAATGGTCCAACTGCTGAAATTTGCAGCATCTGGCTACTGAGAGGGGTGATGCTAGCTGAATTAAATATTACAGTTTCTGGTGAGGAAAATCTTCCATTTTTGCCTGTGAATAGGGAAAAAAAAATTGCAATAGCATGTGCAATTGTCATAAGAGCTTTTCGCAGTTACCACACAATAAATTACCAGCAATCAATATCCTGAGAAAAACTTAAAAGAAATAGATTTTCCAGGAAGTGCAACCAGCTTTACCTGGGAGCTTTAGTTTGCCCAGCACTAAAGAAGTGGTAACAGCTGCATAGATTTAAGCTGAAACATGAAAAAAGCCCAAATCTACCAACTTCACAGGGGACTTTGGCTGGAAATAAAAGGATGCAGCTTTCAGGAATTAACTTTCTTACACATGGCATTCAGAGAAACAAAAAGCAAGAGAGAAGCTTATGTAGGGCAAGTAAGAGCATGTCTTGAGGCTGCAGAAGACCGCCTCTTTCTATTCCTCTGCCATATGATTAAAAATGAATTGCTGCCTGTTGTTCTTCACTAGGTGCTTGGTACTCTTGGCATCTTATAAATGGATCTTCTGCAACTCAGCCCGACTTCCTGAGCTGACAAGTTATGGATCCTGTGATGACACACGGGTTTTCTGCTGTGTAACTCATGTGCCTAGTACTTCTTAACTGTTTTTGTTTTCTGAGTCTAGCTGGAGTCACATGGCACTAATAGTCAAAGAAAGCTAATACAGTAAGTGGAAACTGCTGTCAGTATGAACCAGATTAGTCAATCCCTATAGCACAAGTGAATTTCAGATAGCAGCTCAAGCATGACGACTATGATCACAGCCTAGTGTTTATGTATACACAGAAACAAAGAAGTGGCCTGGCAATTACTGGAAATACATTCCTCAAGCTTTCAGGCTATGCCAAGCTTAAAATTGTGGTCAGCTCATGTGGGAGAAACTAGATCAACTTGGATTGCATTGCAGCAGTTGTAATTGAATTGTATATTTTGCCTCTCTATAAAACTTTCAGTGCTAAGTGCACAGCAGCTTAAATGATCGTGACATGTAGCTCCTTCTGTGCCTTCAAATCTCGCAGGTACACAGCCATGCCACTTCTTCTCATGTCCTGCATGCTGTGGTGGCACAGCCAAACACCACATATCACTCTTCCTCTCCAAAAGCAGGAGGGAGCCAGAACCAAGTTCAAAGCAGCCGGTGGTGGGGTCCCTGGGATTTGCTGTGGCTAGTGCTGGAAAAAACACAGGTTTGGAGCAGAGTCTGGCCCTGCCCCAGTCAACAGCAGCTCTGCTGTTCCCTTCAGCTGGGCTAGGGTCACAGCCTGCAAGTTTGCACAAGCAGCTCAGAGTTCGGTGATTATAACATCTACCTACCACAGTGAAGTTTGCAAAATAAGAAAAGACATGCTAGATTTTTTCCTTTTATTTTCTTCCTCCCCTAACTACTCTTTCACCATTTCTTTCTATTGTAAGTTCTTGCTCTTTTCCAACCTAAATGATTCTATGATTCTGACCTTTACGGCTCCCTTTCTCTTTATTTTAGTATTTCAAATATTTTGGCTAAACTTAAAATTTATGTATTTTTAGATATGACATATACATATATTAAGTCATATCCTTTTCTCATGTACTACACTGACCCATGGTCACTCTGGCTGCTGGCAAAGCTTGGCCACCCTCATCTTGTCCTCAGCGCCTGGCTGCAGCCCCAAAACACTGAACCCTGATCCCTGAGCCACTCACTCACCCCAGCCTTCCTCAGGATGTTCCACTGGACTCTGTCAGGCAATGAACCTCATGTCAACCTTCATAATATTTTAAACTTTTTGATTCCCACTAAAAATCCTGAATGTTCCTAATTTTGCCCCTCATTTTGACATGTCAAAATATTTCTGCAGAAAGTAATTTGGTTAAGGTTCAGTTCAAAAGCAAGTTTTCCATATAAAGCACTTTTGAAGAGAATTTTTAACTTGACATAAGTTTAGTTGGTTAAAACTTTTCTCTCTGCAGCTTCCTCACCTGCTATACAAGAGGAAGGAAAAAACAGAGGCAAACCCTTCCTCACCTCTCCCTGGTAAACCCAAGACAAAATGCATACACCTATTTTAAGAATGAACAGATTATATGATTTTTTTTAAGTAGAATTACATAACTCTGGACCTATGAAGGAACTCCTACCTCTTCCATTCCTGTTTTCCAAAATTTCTAAGCTATAGTATCAACTATGTTTGCCCAGTATAAAGAGGTCTCATTTCTCTTATTTAAAATTCAGTTATGCTTCCCAGTATTTAGGCAGCACCATCCAAAAGCAACAATTGGTCTGGAAAAAACAAAGGAGAAGCTATAATTTAAAAAAAAAACCTGCATCAATAAAAATCTTGTACTGTACGAAACTAGTATTCCACTTAATATTCAGCCAGGCTTCTTAAATACTGAAATTCATGTTGGAGATAACATGGGGAAAAATATAAAAATTTTACTTGCTCAAGAAAACAGGGCAATATTACCCAGACATTTTAGGACATTCCAACATGCTTTACCTGGAGTAAAGCTTTCAGTTAAATAGTTCACTTCTTTGAAAATACATCAATATTTCTGATTACAAAGCTATGCAAGGAAGAACATTTTTGTTATATACCAAAGCTGAGGTGACGTGTACTGGGAGAAGGGAAACGATATTTCAGAAGTTGACTTTTCTTGTACTCTATCATTTGGCCCCCAGATCAGAACAAATAAAACATTTTCACTGAAGCTGCTTCCTCTGGCCACTTTTTCTCGTAGAAATTTGTTCTAAGGCGTTTCCTGTCAGTGCTTCCCATCGTTCTCCAAAGTTTGCATTTTTTTAATATATATAAATTTTACTGTCCATGACAATAAATATCATTTCTGTCATCTGCAGCTATCAATATGTCACAGAGGCTGCTTTTCCATTTCCTGTGGTTGTGACGAGTTTTCAAATTTGGCTCCCAGCATTCATCCTTTCTTGGCTCAAGAGCAAAGTAAATCTGCAATAGCCATTAACTATTACTTTAACCAGATCTGAGATTTCAAGTACCCTACTGCAGTCTCTTAGCTCACTGTTGCACAAAGAGCTACAAATGCCAAAATGATGATAACATCAAATAAAAATCATATTCCCTGAAAGGTCCAGGTGTAATTGTCAAAATCCTTCCCACAGCACTGGACATGAATCTCACAGGTACAAGAATGGTGCCGAAGTTATAGAAAGAAATGCAGAGATGGAGCCATATATGGTACTAGGGTGCATCTCTGAGGGGTCTGAGACACATTTCCCACCCCCCTGTCATAGGGAGATGCCCAGCTGGAGCCAGGACCCACAGAATGGGACTCTGGGCAGCCAGAAGACAAGCATACACCCAAGGTGGAAACCTACATGGATGGAGCAGAAACACAGGCAGAGCATAGCACACATCATGCGCTGGACATCAAACCGGAGGGGTACATGCCTTCTGTGAAACACCTCTCAATAGTAACAAAAACACTGCTATGCAGACATTATTATAGTTACTCATTTAAGAGAAATCTTGGACTTATATGATTAAGCAACTGAAAGCCAGAAGAAAAATACCCTACAGTTTAAACTCTCTCCTCTTACATGTACCCATAAGACTTTACGTATCTATATAATATAGACCTCTTACATTATTCAGCCAGTGGTCTGTAATTAAAGATCAAAAAAGCATTCCCACAGCACAAGATACATCCAGGCACAGTATTCTGTGTATTGTTATGCCCAAAAAGATCACATCCTCTGTCATATTACAGCAAAAAAACAATGCACACTTGCTAGAAACATACAATATTTCTAGCTAGAACATTATGTCTTCTTTACCCTGTCTAAAGTAAACTTAGCTTTTATACCTGTGACATTTCTTAATTCCAGCTTCACTCTGAGTTCTGGTAAAGAAGTGAGATAGCCAATGTATGTGCCCCTCTGGTGACACCTATGGCTTAAGACAGACTGCTTGAAACAGAATTAAAAATCTCCTTTCTTCTTCTGGGCCAAATTTTTAACTTCCCCCATATTTTCATGCTGGCTTCGCTTTGAAACAGTATACAGCAATGTTAATTTTATCACAGGACACAGCTTTCTCATTTCCAAAAAAAGATTTGTAGGAGGACACCCAGGCAGAGTGAAGCCTTCCTGCTTGTGTTGCCCAGCCTGCTTCAGCAGCTGCTCTGCTTGACAGCTGAAAACTGCATTTTCAATAGCCAGTCCTTGCAACTTTTCAGAGCTCTTGCATCAGCTACTACAGCCTCTGGAAACTGGTGCCGGGGAGATTTGTGCAACAGCTGAGAAATGGAAAGGAAAACTCTAAGCAGCCATCTAGAACACACATCTGGAGCTACAGCTTGTCATTATGAACATGGATGTGTCTCAGTCTCTGTCTCCATCAGGTCAAGGACCATAGGTAGCATCTCTCCCACATAACTTATTCCAACCAGATGCTTGAACAGAAAGTAGGTACAGACAAATGTCAGTGTCACTTGAGCAATGTTTAAACATGTGTTTATTCACACTGCAGACGTCTCACCACTGCAATGCTGTGCCTGTCCCCAACACTTCAAAGAGGCTCTCAGAAGCCAGCGCTTTGTGTGGTGTGGTGGAGGCAGCATTGTTCTCATTACCACTCACAGAACTCGTATTCAACCATTAAATTATATAGCTTTCATCTGTTTCTTAAGAGGACAAGGCTAATGCAATCATGCTGAGTGCATGCATGTGTGTGTCCATCCATATATCTCCCAGCAATTTTTGAGCATCTGCCTGACTGATCACAGCTGGCAGAAGGTCAGAGACCTTGACAACACAGGTTCATGAAAGTGCGCAGAAAAATGAGCTTGTGGTCCGAAGTGAGGAAGACCTACTTACAGTGCCCAAGAACAAAAGGCTTCCCAGCTCACCCTTGGACTCTAAAGGATTCAATGCAAGTCCCAACACCAAGAGAAACCAGGCTCTGCCTATGCTGCAGCTTATTGAAACATCATGGCAGAGCAGCAAGAGACACCATGAGCTGTGGTGTCCCATGAGGTAGCCTGCTCCCCCAGGTCCCCCTATCCCACTACTCTGCCTTCAGCCAAGGCCTAAACAGCCCTTAGTCAATACAGTTACCTCACACAGCTTTTATTATTCCAGAGAGAGAGAGCAACATCACAACATTTCCCAACCATATCATTTCTGCAAAGATTTCTCTGCTGACCTCAACATGCCAGCTGTTCCTCAATGAATCCATTGAGGATTCATGCCATAATTCTCATGGACCACTGTTCCAGGGAGGGTTCAGAGGGATGCCGAAATGGAAAACAAAACACTGCTGAAAGCTCAGAAAACCCAATATTTATTA
>VYXB01004811.1:1351-63429 GCA_013397135.1 Pachyramphus minor | reverse complement strand
CAACTACAACTGCGTAAGCCCCATCACCAGCCCCACCAGCCCTATTACCACAAGTCAACCTCCTTGGACCTCATCTCCATCTCCGATTTTAACAACCCCTTGTTTCTGCAAGATTGGCGATGCCATTTTTTCACCTGGTTAGTTTTCGAATTTTTAATGGAATATATTTCATAGTTTTTGCTTTGTCTTTTTTTGCCTTACCTTAATTTTTTTTGGTTATTCTTATTGCATTTTTCATTTTTTTTCTTTTCATTTTTTTCTTTTTTTTGTTGTTGTTGATTTTTACTTTTTCCCATTTTTTTACAGGTGATTTGATATACAACAGAATGGATAGTGACGGATGTAGATTTTATGCCATCTGTAGCCCAGTATGTACTATTGAACGACATACTGTCCCTTGTAATGTCACAACTCCTGTATCCACTACTTCCTCTGAGTGGTCTACTGCAACAACATCAGTTCCTCCACCACCCACTACGGAAAGTGTCCATTTTCACGGCTGTGTTTCTACTACATACCCTCCCCTAAAGGTATGTAATTTCTGCGTTATTTTATGACCTTTAAAATAATATCACTTTTCAGGTGGCACCAGTATGTAACAGCTTGTAGTCCCTGAAATTTACATGTACAGGTTGTTTTAATTTTTTTCCTAGTGATGGGCAAAATGGGACTTAAAATTTGAATTGGGTTGTTCATTTTCTATTTAATTTCAGGTTTTTATACTGATAAAGCAAGTTACATTATTCTTTTCTAATTACTTACGTGCTAGTAAAACACTGACGCTTTGCATTAATAACAAAACCTCTCTGTCATAATAGAGTGAGGTTTTTTGTGGATCTTCTTGTTTTACTAAACAGAAATATTTAAGCTACTCTGGAGGCTTGTATCTGCTTCTCTTCTTCTGCCCTCTTATTTTTACTTCTATACACACTTTTTTTTGCCTTATATATTCATAGTATAAAGGATATCAGTTCCTTTAACCTTATTCCTTTAACCTTCCCCTAAACCCCAGAAGAGCTCCTCATGCAGAAGGAATAGCTCTAATTAAGGCTCCCACCTTCTTTTAGCATCAAAGAGATTTATCATGTAGAATATTTGCTATCTTTTACTGTCAGTGAAGATTTTCATTTTAGTCTTTGCCTCAGATTTAGTAAAGATTATACCTATTTGCTATCTTCTCTGACAAGAATTTTTTGTTCCTTTTGCAGCCCGGAGAAAGTTTCAAATTATCCAACTGTACAGAAGTCATCTGTAAAGGAGACAATGATATAGACGTAGTGCCAACATATTGCCCACCTGTAAAGGAAATTACCTGTGCTAACAAATATCCTGCAGTCCTAGTACCTGATGAAAATGGCTGCTGTTACCGATATGAGTGTCAGTGTAAGTAGACCAGTAGATTAAGGAATAAGGTTTTTTGAAAAAAGCAAAGCTTTGCACGGACTACATGGGCATTTTCTTTTCTTAAGGTTGCTCTTTAAATTGCAGTATATTCATTTGAGTTTCTCAATATTTCTTCTTCTTCATTAATTCTCATCTTAATCTTTTAAATATTTCCTCCATACCAGGTGTGTGTAGTGGATGGGGTGATCCTCATTACATCACATTTGATGGAATCTACTATACTTTCCTTGAAAACTGCACTTACGTCCTGGTGAAACAGATTGTCCCTAAATATGACAACTTCCGTGTTTACATTGACAATTATTACTGCGATGCAGAAGACGGACTCTCCTGCCCTAAATCCATTATTATTTTCTACAAATCTGCAGAGGTGGTGTTGACTCGGAAGCTCATGAATGGTGTGATGACCAATGTGGTAAAATATTTTTTTTTCTCCTCTATTTTTACAAAAAAGAAATAAGGTCCACAAGCCTTACTGATGCTGATTTGAGGTACAGTCTATGAGAATATCATGTTGTGGAGGTGATGAGGGCAGGAGGTATCGTTATGGGTGGGGGGGGAGAGAGGATTGCACTGGATTCTAAGAACAAAAGGTCATAAACAGCTTGGCATTATACAGATTATGTATTATGTATGTTTACATGCAAATAATACTAGGAAACAGACTAATAGAGCTGATAGCGAAGGCACACAGAATGCTCACATTGGTGCTTGATTCATATTTCATGAAAATTGGTACATTGTGCCATTCACTTATGTAAACAGATAATGAACAAACACAAGTGCAAGTCACAAGTGTGATTCTTCTCTTAGAGTCAATATGGGTACGTATCACTTGTCAGCTGGATGACTAGGGACTGCTTTCTCTGCATAGCGAAATTCAGGGGCCAAACAGAGCCTTGACATGAATCTCTCACCAATTTCCTACTGGGAAGAGAGGTATAGCTGAAGAAAAGTGGTGACTTGGAGTGTCACCTTCGTAATCCTGAACTAGTGCTGGCAAGCCAGCGAAAATGCAAAGTCAATCCCACTCTTACACTGAAGAATCTATTAGTTAATTAGAGAACGCAAAGATGGGTAGGAAAAGTTTGTCTAAACAGGCACTCGCCCCTTACAAAGCCATATCAAATTCTCAGTCAGAAAGGCATGCTGGCTCTAGCAATTCCCTGTGAAAGAAAACTGGAACTCACACTTTTAACTCTAACTGCATCCCAGTTCACTGAACAGAGTTGCAGAATAACTTCTGACAAAAAGCTATTAAGCAAATATGTTCACCTTCTTTAGCTCATATAAGATACTGGCTGCAAACTAAAAAGCTCAGCTTAACAAACAAATATGACCATTACGTAAAACTGGCACTAGGGACATCTGACTTCATTTTGAATTTAGATAACTCCTTCAATGCCAATAATGTGTTGTATAGAGACAATGTGATTATCCAGTAAAGTTATTACAAAATGGCAGATATATTGTCATAGGAAAAATATTTGCAATACACAAAATTAGGAGGGATACAAAGAAAATACTTGGATATAGAATACTGTGCATAAGCACACAATCTGTACAAACAGTACATAAAGGCCACTTAGTTTATTATCACACTTTACCAATATAGTAAAGCGGAGATACCAATGCAAATATGCTGTTATTGAGATGTCAGTGAGTATTGGAAATGATGCAAAACCATACAGAGTTATGCAATAATTATGAAGATTAGAACATTTAAATATTATTTAAAACAATTAGGAAGAAGCAGTGCTCATTCTGAAGTTTTGTTGTTTTTTTCTCTTTTTTAACCATGCATTCAGATGTACTTCAACAAAAAGATTGTCAAACCAGGCTTCGAAAAAGATGGCATTTCTTTCTCCACACTTGGCATCAATATGATTGTTGAAATAAAAGAGATTGGTGCAACTATCACCTTTAGTGGTCTAATCTTCTCTGTGAAACTCCCATACAGCAAATTTGGCAACAACACCGAAGGACAGTGTGGTAAGATGGATGCACTCATTGGAGGTGGTGCTCTTTTCCAACCCTACCGTGGTTGTTCTCACCCACTCTGGCTATGCAGTCTCATGACTGACAGAAATTTTTAAAGAGCTGTAAAATGGAAACGAAAACAGTTCTGTTCTTCAACTTCTGTAGGATATCAAAAGCTCAATATTTCAGCAATCAGGGTTTTTGTCTTTGGGGGTGGGGTTTTAGACTAGTTTGTTTTTCTATAACCTAAATTAAAATTAATTTCACTGTAAAGAAAGCACTACCTATGAAGCAAGGCACCATATGCATTTCATGAGCACATCTAGACATATCGGCATAGTAATGTATTGTGCATTTCTGATGTGGCTTATGAGACTTACTCAGCTTGTCTCTTCCAGGAACATGCACAAATAACAAAGCGGATGAATGCCGCTTACCAAGCGGTAAGATCATTTCTTCCTGTCCCCAAATGGCTCATCACTGGATTGTTGACGACAATGAGACATGTCACGGAGTACCAATACCACCAGTTATAACCACACCTCCACCAAAGCCTCAATGTGAAACACCTCATCTCTGCAAGCTTATCTTGAGCGAGTAAGGAAAAAACCTGAACATATTCTTTCTTTCTAGACAAAACTTCCAGTATCTTAGAAGAAGAATTACAACTATAGTTTTAGCACATGATAATAGCTGAAAATGTTTGCTTAATGACAGAATATATACATACATGTATGTATATATAGTAAAAAGCCTTTGCAAAAGAAACAGCTCTGCTTAAATGACTTGCAAGCCAAAGATAACTGAGCAAGGAGAGGTGAAGTCAGAATATAAGGAATGCAGCAAGCACTAAAATCCATACTGCCTGGTTGCAATACTACCACAGAATGCTTAATAAATCTTAGTTACAGTATTAATTATTGTTTCTTCACACCTTCCTTTCTGAAGCAGAAAGTCACACGCTATTAACTAGAAAGTGTTGCCTGACAGGAACAGACTTTATATAATGGCTCACTAACATAGAAGGGGCTTTCTTTACTGTCTGCAGGATTTTTGCAGAATGTCATACCGTGATACCACCAGAACCATTTTTCAAAGGCTGTGTTTTTGATGGATGTCGCATAGATGATGAATCCATGCAGTGTTCCAGCTTGGAGATATATGCTACAGAGTGTGCATCTAGAGGTGTCTGCATTGACTGGAGAGCAAAGACCAACAATACATGCTGTAAGTATTGCAGAACTCAAAATGGGTGAGATAAATGGTCAAAGTTTAGTTTTTCATTCAGTAAACACGTCTTCTATCTAACACTTGGCTACCGTTGACAAATGTCCAGTGGGGTCCTTTCTCACAGAAGCTGCAGACAAGGCAAAGGTGTAGTAATTTTTGTGGCAAAAATGCATCTACTGTCAATTTTTGATCTTTTTTTGTCTTTTTTTCATACAGCATTCAGCTGTCCAGCAAGCTTGGTATACAAGCCATGTGGGCCCATTAATCCTGATACCTGCGATCAAAGGTATGGAAAGACAAAAAGAACTCTCATCCTGAAATATCTACTTATGTTTTTCTTTTTTCTATTACTACCTATCTACTTTTCTTAGAAATTTGAGTTATTTCATAACAAAATGTGTTACAAATTTGGATAATTTATTCAACATTTATAAATATCAATCAGCTCTATCAATATGTGCTTCTTGTTGCATGTCAGAAAACGTGAATTTTTTGTCTCTTTTGTATCTGACATGATGATCTTCTGTATACGCTGTTCTGTCTCCTGCTTCACCACAAAAATGTTGTACTCAAATACATATGTTCCTCTCATTATAGCTCTGTTCAGCATCCTGGCTATGGAATAACTGAAGGCTGTTTCTGCCCTGAAGGAACGACACTCCTGCGTGCAGAGAGCAACATCTGTGTCCCTGAATGTTGTAAGTAATCTGTAGCTAGTTTGGGGAATAAATAGAGATCAGATTTGTTATAGATTTGTTAGTCAGGAGGTCTGAGTTCCTACTGCTGTCTTCTACATGGTCAGATCATCAGCAAATCAGCCTCTTTAAGCTCCTTTAGTCCCCCATTCTAAAAACTGAATAATAATATTATGTTTTTTTCGTCATCCTTCCTTATGTGAGATCTACCAAAATGGTAGAACTCTACATTTCAGAAGAACTAGTCTGCATATCCATTTTCTTGTTAGCTTTATCTTCACAGTATTTTTATTTGCAACTGCACATATGTAGTCCTTTATGTCAATTTTCAGTGGTGGGAATCTCCATTAATTTCATTGTCTCGTTTTTTTTCTTTTTCTTTCCAGCTTGCAGGGAACCAAATGGAGTACCCAGATGGGTGAGTATCACAATCAATGTGGCTTAAAGTGCACAGACAAGTGAAACAAGAGGATGTGTTCCACTAAAACAAAACTTTGCTTAGGTTGGAGAAGACTTTGTCTTCACAAATGTTTGTTCCCTTTTAGTCTTAAAAATAATGAGTGCTAGAGCAGCCCTCAGAAATTTAACAGTAAGTGATGAAATATTCTTTCAATAACCTCACATACAGTTTCTTTTATTTACAGACGTTTGTCTTGCTAAAGTTACTATAAATGAAGGGAGAGATGGGTAACAACAAATTTTACCTGTTGCTGACAATGTTCGCAGTCTGCATTCTTAGTTCCTCAGCTGCATACAAATCTGCAACCTAATGCGCAAATGAGTTTGTCATATGATCATTTTGTGTGCAAAAATGCATGTGAAGCTCAATCACTCCTCCTTTAGAAATCCTGTAACACTCGTGCTGACACTACTAAAAAATAGAAAGTCATAGCTTTGCAAACACAGTCAGAACCTTCAGTGGCCTCCAGTATTCTCCCCTAAGAAGCTTCAATTTGAGGGTCTCTTATAAAATCTAAAAATATGAAAAGGCTGATGTAATCAGGTATCACTGTATCCATGAATACGTCAACTAGAAGCAAAGAGAATTGGTTTGAATTTACTTATTTTTTTCTTCTCTTTGTGTGTATTTTCTTTTTTACATAGCCAGGAGAAAAATGGACAAAAGATTGCCAGGAGTGTGTCTGTGACAAAAATACTCTTAAGGTGCACTGTACAAAACACAAATGTTCTCTGACACAGCAAGTATTTTGTGATGAGCCAGGTTACATGCCTGTTCAGATACAGATACCAGAAGATCCATGCTGTACTAGGACTGAGTGCTGTAAGTAGTCTTCGTTCTTTATCATGGGGAATGATTCATTTTGGGAAACTACAGCAACCATTTTGCATTTTTTTTAATACCTTGCATGGATGTGATAATGCTTTTCTCCCTCAATCCCACTTTTTAGGGACTTCTTGCAGAGCATATACTAAATTCCTGAAGATAACAAAGTTAAAGATTAAAAGATTTTATATAGTTAGACACACAGGAGTAACTGCAAAACCTCTATGATTTAATATTGAAACAGAAAATGTTTGGAATAGTTTTTGAATACTGTTTCAGATGGTGGCAGCACTAAGGCTTTTCAAAGACCAGTATTAAGAAAACTATCTCAACTTAAAAAACCATAGTCTTTAACATTTAAAAATTGCTCAAGAAAGTTCCTGAACCACTGACAGTCATCAGATTTCCCAACTGGTACAAATTTCTCTTTGGAATTATCTCTTTCCAGCAATCACCACTCTTTTCTTCTCAGACAATATTTTCTTTTACAAGTGTTATGGAAAAGCCCATTCACTCTGAAAACACCTGGGCATGCAGACTGAAACAAACAGTCATTAAACTGTCTCATGCAAACAAGATCACATTTGCCCCATTGGAAAACTTCTGAAGTTCATGTCAAACAAAAGTGCTTTCATTTAAAAACTCTGAGTTCATTATTTTCTGTATTCTCTTCCATGAAACAGACTGCAACACCAGCCTCTGCCCTGAGGTCACACCCCAGTGCTTAGAGGGACAAGAAGTAATCACGATAATGGAGCCTGGAAAATGTTGTCCTACCTTTGAATGCAGTAAGTACTGTGCATCTTCGTGTGTTATTTATTGTTGCATTTTTCGAAGTTTATGAATACGAAAACCTTATCTGCGCTATCATATTGGGCCTTGTTGTGAATGAGTGTTTTAAGGTTGCCACCACAGGCCTACAAAGCAGGAGCCTTTTCACACACTTCTGCCTCTTAAAACTTACACCTCTAAGACACCATCTTTCTTCCTTCTTTACAGGACATGGCTGTGTAGTCAATGAAACTTACTACGCGGTAAGTGAAATCACTACAAAAATACACCTTCACATAGCTCACAATGCAATGGTTTTGAGACCCCTATCATGGTCCATATTTTGCAGAAAAGCCTGAGATATAATTATGTAATATTATTAATTATTTAATCAAGGTTAGCATATCAAAACTGTGTATCAACTCATATACCAACTACCAGCATATCAACTCCGTAAAAGCAAAAGCATTTTCTGCTCTATTTTCTGCATGAGCAGAATTTAATTCCAAAATAGTTATTTCCACACCAGAAACTCTTCTAGAATAAAACAACCAAAATGGTATTTACGGATAGCTTAGCCTATACATCTCTATATTGTCTGTGACATACATACACAGAGCAACTGGCATTTGCTGACTAATAATGACTTCTTTTTTCCTAGCCTGGAGCTGTCATTCCAGCAGGCCCCTGTGAAGAATGCACCTGCTCTGAATCCTCTTACTTAAGGCCTCACCATGCTACTGTCAAGTGTGAGCCTGTTATCTGTGACACTTACTGCCCACTGGTGAGTGTTATTTTGCCATCAGAAATTCCTTCCCCGCTCAGCTCTAACACCCACTAGTTAAGGTCAGTGACCTGACTCAATGTCACTTCCTTTCTATTTCTTTCAAAACAGGGTTATAAGTATACAGAGGAACCGGGACAGTGCTGCGGCACATGCAAGGCACAGGCTTGTGTGGTGACTGTGGGAGGCAACGTTACACACGTGGTCTATGTAATTATCACTGGTTTAATTCACTTTTGGGGAACTCTGCTAGTCTTTTCATTCTTTCCACTCCTTGTATTTGTCACATTTATTTCATAGAATCAGAGAATCATAGAATCAGCTGGGTTGGAAAGGACCTCTGAGATCATCAAGTCCAACCCTTGATCCAGCACTGCCGTGGTTATTAGACCATGGCATTGAGTGCCACATCCAGTCTCATCTTAAAAACCTCCAGGGATGGAGAATCTACCACTTCCCTGGGCAGCCCATTCCAGTTACCCTCTCTGTAAAGAATTTCCTGCATTTTTTTCTCATGTTAGACACATGCTTATTCAGGCAGGGAGTGGATTGCCTCCACACAGTTTAAACCTTATGCCATGAAACTCCAGTTCTAAGACTTCTGGAAGCAACTGTGATACTGAACTATGGCTTTCAGAAATCAACATAGAAAAATACACAGGTGAAAGCAATGGGCCCTTATTTGCCTTCAGCTCTGAAAATGTAGCACCCACTTTGCTCAAAGGATTATTTTATTTGTGGAGGTGGTTTTCACCTCCAAATAGCCTATCTTAAATTAGCTGAGAGCTTTATGGCAGGATGAGTCAGGGAAGCTATCAGAAATTCTTCCATGTATCTGAATGGACATACCCATAAATTCTGATGATAAAACCCTTGAAACACAAATTATTCCTTCCAAATGATGAGTCTGCATACTTATCCTATTCACACAAGTTTGTCTATATCCAGACAAAAATAGAACCTCTTCACTTGGTTAACTAAAAACACTTGTGGCAGTACGATAATATGGCAAATAACTATCAGCTGAAATTCAAGGAAATTGCTCAGAATAATCAAACTGCTGTACACAGTGACGATAAGGCTCTGGGGTTTGGGTGGTTTCTTTCATCTTTATTTAAGAAGATTTTTATTCACTTTAATTTTGACTCCTTTCAGGAAGGAGAATACTGGAACCCACCTGGTGATAACTGTACAGTTTACACATGTGAAAAACATGGTGACCAGTTCATTCAAGTCATCAGACAGACAAGCTGTCCTGCCTTTAACCCTGATGAATGTGATCCAGTAAGTACTGTTCTACCAGTTCTCATATTTGAAAAGATTGTAGTGGCTAATGCCAGTGATAGAAGAATTATGGCATCCAAGGAAAATACCTAGCAAATTAAAATTAAATTAAAAAATTAAAATGGATGATATATCAATATAACCCTTCACCTGTACTGGCTTTGGTCACTCAATATTTTGACCTATATTTGTTATAAGCCTTATATCTGAAATTTTACTACCAAACTCTGATTACAAAAAGGCAGTTCTGGTCCTTCTCCGTTTCAGCTTTCAAAGAACACTTAATATTTTAGTAGTTATGTTTAGCCCTTAATATTTAGCCTTGCTTGAAATCAGATTCCATGTCAATACAAAAAAACCCAACCCTCTGGTGCCAGAGAACCTTAGAAAGCAGGGGAAGTCTGCTTTACTATGCAGACATGAAACCTGAGTTATCTTTATATGTTTTCCCACAACAGAATGACATCAAGTTATCTGACGATGGTTGCTGCATGGAGTGCCAAAGAATACCGAAGCGTAAGTAATGATAATATGTGCCTTATTAGCCCATCTTCTATAGACCAAGTTTGGGATCACTGCTTCACACTGGGGTGAGAAAGGAAACAGGTGGAAAAACAAAGGAACAGAACATCTCCAGCACTTTAGAGCCTCGGGAAACAAAAACATCGTGAATTTTCCCATCCTGTACTGTTAAATGTTAGCTTTTTTTGTGAGAGGGGGACGACTATGAATACTCTCCAATTTCCATAGATACATCCTCTTTAAGGAAGAAAGGAAAGCCAGTCTTGGGAGGTGGGTGTGCATTTAGCAGTTGCCATTGTACTGCTCTTTATTTCTGCATCCTGCACCAAAGTTGCATAAGAAAAAGGGAAAAATTCATCCATTTGATAACACAAACAGCAAGAGTCTTCATTTGGCCCTTAGCAATTATTTTTTAAAAGTGCACTGTGACCTAATTTCCTATTTCAGCTCCATCCCTCTTAGTTTTTGATTACCAACTGTCTATCATACAGAGCTATCTATTCATCTGTACATATATCTTAACCTTTCTTAATTTTCTTTTGGTTTGTGATGACTTCAGTTTGTATGAAGCACAATACTACAGCTGTCATCAAATATAATGGATGTGTATCTCCTGCACCTGTTGAGATGACATACTGTGAAGGCAGCTGTGATGCTTACTCACGGTGAGTGCTATAAAAGACAATTGTGGTCTCTTGTCTTCTACTCTTTACACCACTTACACAAAGTGACTTGCAAGTGATTTTCTGACGTGTCCAACATCCATCCAGTCATCAAATGTTTGCATTGTGATAATCAAATAGACTTTTAAAAAGAAATGATGTTGTACTAAATTACCTCAAGATTGACAATGTTTATCAGCCTGTTCAGTGTCAGTTTAGATTTTGGCTATGTAAAAGAGAAGTTATTTGTTTCTCATTTTCCTCTCACTGAACTGGCTTGCTATGTGATCTGGATTAATTCCTTTACTTTTTTTCTGTGCCTTAATGAAGAGTTAGATCCATCGATTTTTACAGTTAGGAACAACTTATCTATATTTCACTACAATACTGTAAGAATGGTAATATTGAGCAATAGTCCCACATGCAAGTAAACGACTTTTGGTTATGTTTCGTAATGGGTGGGAGGGGCAGTGGTATTTCTCACATAAATTCTGAATCTCTCTCTTTGGTTTTTCAATCAGATACTCTCAAAAGACAAACACAATGGAACACAAATGCTCATGTTGCCAGGAAATCAAGACCAGCCAAAGAAAGGTGACTCTGACATGCAGTGATGGAACCTACCTTGATCACTTATACACCTATGTGGAGAAATGCAGCTGTGTGACTGCTCAGTGCATTGCCCAAGACAGCACCCAACAGGAGACAAACCAGATAAAGACCTCTCAGGAACAGGCAAATGTCAAAAATTAGAACTGGAGAGAAGTTGCCAAACAAGGGCTGGACATAAGACTAAAATAAAAAAACTTTGGAAAAAATACTAAAGTGTCAAGAGCAGCTAAAATTTGGGATGAACAGATGATATTTTCTGCATAAAACCCCAATATGTCTTGTCTACATAATTTCAGTTTTCATTATCAATATATCTCCCATTTTTGCTTTCATGTTTTTTACCACCTCGTGAAGTACAGCATAAGGTCATCTTGTCATTTTCTGTTCATTTGTCTTCTGAGAAGTGCTGTAACATAAGATTGGGAGATGGATTTTTAATAATATTTTCATTCCAGTTCATTGAGAAAAATCAAAACATAAATCCAGAAAACAAACAAAAACCAAAGAAAACTGTACCTCTCTACTTCTATATGTTTCTTTTTGCATTGAGAAAAATTTAGACTGCACAAAGCCATACTTTTTCAAAACTGTAAACTTCAATATTTTGGACAATTTATGATGGACATATTTATCTATATATTTTTTGTGAGGAAAAGGAAAAAACCTATTATGAGAAGCTGCTGCACACTACTTTTTGTTTACATAACACCATCAGCATAGTAACTGTATGAAAATATGGATTTTTTTTTTGTTTTGTTTGTGGTTAACTGTTTACAGAAGAAGTATATATATATATATATATATATATTTGCCAACAGGGGCATATGAAGGATTTTTTTAAAACAGAAGTTTAATAATAATAATAATATTAATAATTATAATTGTAAATTCTTTCTTAGGAACCTTGTAAAAGTTGAACCATTGCTATTTATTATTTTTTTTGGAAAATCGATTTATTGGGTCATTTCTTTCAGAATTAATGTTATCCCATTTCTTAGTCTCAGTCATGTTGTCTGGGTATGGTATATTTTCTTCTTTTATTTTGTTTTTGAGTATTGTTTTATTTTTGTTCCTTTGGGGGGGGAAACAATGATGATTAATAAATTTTGAGCATTTTACAGCACATCTGCTTTGACTTTTCACTGAATCCCTCACGTGAGAGTTGCTGGTCCCATAAAGCACAGCTCTAGGTCAAAAGTCAATCCAGGCTGTGGTACCGAACCCCCTCTACAGAGGGCAAATACTTAGTGTTAAAAGCACATCACTTCAGATGCTATGAATTAGTGAACTTTCAGTAAGCAAGCACATCTCTGAGTCTGTACATATTTTGTGGCTCCAAACGTTCTTTACCTGACTGACAGAAACTATCTGAAGTATTTCAAGCTGGTTAACCTCATATTTTAGAGCCCACTGCAATATATGTAAATCTCAAACCTGAAATTGTGCTGTTGTAAATCTATAGGTTTGACAGGTTACTTTGCAGCTTTAGTGACAGCCACCACAGATCTCACTGCAGATTCTGTATTACCAAGCACCATCTTTTATACAACTTACTAATTCTAGGATTGCTACGGTGAACAGTAGAAAACTAAAGGTGTTAACCTTTCTCCTACCTTACACTTGGGACAGCTCAGTAGAGGGAGTAACAGGGTAAGAACATAGGCTTCCTGCTGGTGCTCTGCAGCAGCTTAAGCTGCGTTCACACCTGCTTTTCTTTCACAGAACAACCACCACCCATATATTTCCCCGCTCAGAGGTGAGCACCGAGTTTTCCGTGAGAATTACTAGTAACATCCTACTTCCTGCTGGCAAAAATCCCTACGTCCCTTTCAGCTTCCTGTTGGCAAACTGTTACTTCGATGTCCGTTTTTTCCAGTCGCTGGGCTTTTTTTGCTTCCCAGTGAGGCTCCAGGTGGCGCCCTACTCTATTCCCTCCTTCCCACCTAACCCACCAGGCTTCCCAATGCAGCACTACTATTGAATTCGTGATCAGTTCAACACGTGACAGATTCTCTGACCTTACCAGGCAAGCTAGGAGATTGTTATTCTCCTGCTCCTTCTGCAGAAGGGATAAGAGACTGACTATAATATAAAATCAATTATTATGCACTTTGTTGGTCCACAACAGTTCCTTGTCCACAGCTAACCTACTGAATAACAGATTTCCTGCATATTGCCTCAAGATCATTAGTTGTTTTTCCATGCAAAGCCTGTATCTCAGCATCCCACAGCTTCCCTGGAAATGTCTGTTTGTAGTAAGTCTGTGCCAGCAGCCACTTCATACAACTCACTGAAAGAGCAAAAACCAATACAGTATGAAGGAAGGTAATAGGAGACATGTGGCACAGGGGAAGGCTGAGAAGTGATAATGACAGGGACAGCAGAGGCCAAAACCAGCCTGGAGTTTGGTGGCATGAGAAAAACAAAACAAAACAATTAAAAAAAAAAAAAACAAAAAAAAAACCAGAAAGAGAAACAACAGAACAGATAGGCTGTGGTCCTGGCAGGGGGAGACAGGAAGCAAGGGACACATAAGCCAAGGCAAATCATGGAGGCATGCAGAACCTGGGGCTGGGGAAGTACTGGAGATCTTGCCTTGGAGAAGGAAGAATCTCTGCCAAAGACGCAGTCCCAGTGCTAGGAAAGTGCAAACAGGAACCCTCAATTCAATAGAAGGAGAGGGGACAACATGCTTTGAGCATGAAAGACCAGATGAAAAATCTTGCAGGAACTCCTTGAAACAAGACATGGAGTAAATGAAAACTAGGGTGCTGCAATGGATGTAGTAGAGCAGCCTTACAGGCTTCCTAAATTTTCCTTTATACAGGACCTATCTTTGCTCTGAGTTGTTTCTAAAAAAAAATGTGTAATAGCTCCGAAGTAAATCTTTCTAAAAACGGGATGAGATCAGTTATCTTTCTCAAAACTAAATTACCAGAGGTTTTTTAAACCATAGATAAATAATGGAGTCAATAAACGATTAGGTGGGAGAAAGTGATTGGCTTGGTAGCTCTTTATTGACATAGGTCACCCTGAACTATGCTGGTGTAGATGGTTAATGTATGTTACACAGACAGGAACACCAAAGGACTCCGGGCTCACAGTTTACAGGCCTGGAAGAACAGATTTGCTGTCAAAAGGGTTTCTTTCAAGGCACTTTGAAGTTAGCAACATAACTATTCCTTACTTTCAGATCAAGAAGATAAATTAGGCCCTTAACTAAGTCTTCTAATTATTCTTCTATTCTAATTATTCTTCTATTCTAATTATGCCCTTAACTAAGCATCCATTCCACATAACAAGACTTGTTTGTACATCACATAATTTTTTGTCTTTTCTTATCTGATCATCTTTGAAACATAAATAAGTTGCAACACAGAAATCATTCATTTAGGAAAGAAGTTATGCCAGCTGAAGAAAATACAAACATTCAAAGGTTTTGGATCTAATTTCAGTATTAGCAGTAGATGCTTCCTTGGGCATTTATATACTTGCTCCCCCCTCAGGACTTTTGTTATATAGTCCAACTATTGCATGACCAGCTCATTTTTTTCCCCTTTTTCAAACAACATATTAAAACTCTGCAGTGTAAATAACAAATTACTAATAATCACTTTCCAATTATGCTTTGTAATAATCAGGAATGTATGAACTATAACCTAATTATACGTCTATCCAGATTTGGGCTAGCAATCCACTTCTAGTAATTCATTTGCCTCTAAAAGCAGGACAAGGAGTGCTTAAACCACTTCATGTTCTGAAAACAGCTATGGAAAAACTTAGAATTGTTTGTGGCACAACTCAGTATCTGGGCTGATAAAAGACAACTCACAAATGGAAGCCAAATTTTATAACAGGAAAACCCAACTCAAGGAAGGAAGCTTTCTCCCTCTTCAGTAGGTTTTGTTCTACTATTGCAAAAATGAGCAGCTCTATTGCAACCATCAGATTGAGACAGAGCTTTAGAATAGAAAAGACTAGTTCTATTCAAACATTATTAATGTGATAATAAAACAACAATAAATGCACAAAAGAACATTTTTGCAAATGATGCAGTGATCAAATTTTCCTTTCTACCTTACTGTTTCTAAAATTATCTTCCTTCTTGAGCCTTAAATTTCTTTTGGCATTCATTATAACTCTTATTTATAACTACAATTTTGTTATGAGTAACCAACATATGTTTGCACTACTGAAATAATTGTTATTACTAACAATTATTCGCATAGGGTTTTTTTTTCTTTTTTAAATAGACAGAAAGTTACCCTGTCTATCTCCAACTTCTGCTGTTACAATCATGTATGCAAATAAAATCCCACTTCTGCCTCCCTCCATTTTAAGAAAGCAAAGGCTGTCCAGGCAGTCAAAAATGGAGCTGTTAAACAGGAGCTATTATGAATATCTCATGCACTAATTTTCACAAAATGCTGTAGACAATTGCATGAGTCTAGTGGCCAATCCTGAAACTAAATCGTTGCTTCTGTACTTGCACGAGTCTGCCTACAAGGATATGTCCTTGGCTGTTACTGGGATTCACTGACATTATAAAAAACAAACCAGAAATATTTGAAAAGGGTGCGATTCAAGGCAAATTTGGAACTGGCCTGAGTTTTGGAGAATATCAGATGTGATACATCTTTGAACAGCTCTGCATCTGTTCCCTCACTAAGCAAGGAGTCACTCAAAAACTCTCCTTGCAATTTAGCTGATCTCTAGAAAGGTTTGGAGCCAAAACTAGCTTTATCTCGATACTCAATGTGACACCTACTGAAGCGCTTGTCTGCCAACTGCAACACAGGCACAATATAAGAATCTACGAAAAAGGCATAACAAACATCATCAGAGAATGAGCTCCTGCCACAACAGAACTAAATTTCTTATTCACATTAGTTGGTGGTTGCTCTATATTCTGGAGAATGAGATTATTCTACCTGATTTAGATTTATCATTTACTCTACTATGAATGCTTTTATGCTTTATGACTTTATCCTAATGGGAATTCAGGTTGATTATTCAGATATCTGCTATTTTACAGGAAATGATCATTGTAATTGCACCAAATTTGGTCAACTGATGATAATACAAAACAGTACTGAATCACATACCTCATGACAAGGAGTAGTTTTATAACATTCATAATGAAGAAATTGTCATGTTACACTTGATCTAAGCTTTACACTTAGCAAGAAAACTACGGGATCAATATTATCCACCCCTCACTAATACTCTTCTAGATTTTACTGACCAGTAATTCAGTATTTCAATAAACAGTGTTTCAATTCCAGCTGAGATTTTAACATAAGTAAATTTTCAACCTAAACAGTTTTAAGATTTCCAATATTATCTGGGCTTTTGCAAAATAAAAAATAAAAGATAAAAAAGATAAAAAAATAAAAAATAAGAAAGATAAAAAAAAGAAAAAAGAAAAAAGAAAGAAGAAAAGAAAAGAAAAGAAAAGAAAAGAAAAGAAAAGAAAAGAAAAGAAAAGAAAAGAAAAGAAAAGAAAAGAAAAGAAAAGAAAAGAAAAGAAAAGAAAAGAAAAGAAAAGAAAAGAAAAGAAAAGAAAAGAAAAGAAAAGAGAAAAAGCTTGTTAACTGCTGTGTGCTGGTTTTGTCTGGGAGAGAGTTGATTTTCCTCAGAAATGCCAGAATGTTGTCCTATGTTGCCCTGTAACACAACTGCACTACAAAATACATTTAAATCATTGGTCACTTATTTGGCTGAAGGAAGACTTCAGCTGACTAAAGGCTATGTGATCTATTCTCCTCTACCCCTTCTCAGGTCTCCAGGTTTAGAGTACGGCACAGAGACAGGGCAAAGAATAGTTCCAGTCTGCTCAACTCCCGCAAACCTCACAAAGCTCATGAGCTCTTCTATCTGAGTACTAAAGAAGGTATCTTTGCACTTCCGAAGCAGAATTTCACAAAAAACAGTGGCCCTAAGCCACAAGGCCATCGAAGCAAGCCTGCATTCCAAGACACACAGAAAAATTTATCAGCATTACACTGATGTAACTACATTGGACATGATCCTAGCAGGATCTCAGTTTGCCTCAGAGGAAAATACAAATATGCAGTGCGACTAATCTCTGAGACTTTCGGGAAACTAAAAACAATGGCTTGAAGAGTCTTTTTTACAATTCATCTACCCAACTGAACAAAGTCACTGAAATTCAAAATGCCTCAATAAGCACACCTCCACTTACCCAATTGAGGAAGCACATGTGAGGAACATAGAAGGGTTAGAAATAAATAAATATGCAAAAGTTATCAGAGATACAGAGACTTTATTCTGCCTTGATTCACTCATTCTGTTATGGTCACACTGGTGCTATTGCATGATTTTTCTAGAACATGTCACAGAATCCTCAGGCCTTCATATGTTGGAAATTAAATACAAAGCAGAGCATAAGGATCACCATCTTTCTTGCATTTGTGATAGTGAAGATAAAGAGGGGGCCATTTTTCTAAAGTCAGGTTTATTTTTTCAATTGTCAATTCACTTTAAACTAATTAAGATTAATCTAATCTGGTGATATGGCCAAGCTAAGCATTCAGAAATAATATGTCTGCATAAAGTTGTCCAGTAGCAAATTGTTTCAGTTCTGGCAACTGTGGTTTTTAAAAGCTTATATCAGAGATATAATTATTGTAATACATTACAAGTAATTTCTCATGCACAATTCAGTCACAAATGCCATTAAATAAAAAAGAATCTAATCATGTTCTACCCCACACAGTTCTTTGAAAACTCCTTTTACAGGGACTCGGAGTAAACAGCATGAGATGAAACAAATTTATCTGAATGAACTACATCTATGTTGTAAGAGCATTTTGTGAGGGAGGAAAGAGAACAACCAACCTTCCCAGAGCTTATCCCATTCAAAACACCCCCTGTGGCTGTCACAGACTGATGATGCCACAAACATCTGGCAGTACGGGAGTTGTGAGAGGCCAGGAAGACAGAGGTTGTGTCCTTCCCAGGGCCTAACCCAAAAGTCACTGACCTCCAGGAGTATCCTCCTGAGATATGCTGAGAAATACAGCAGGGTGAGGATCCCCTTCCCTAGGAGGCCTTGCAGGTACAGGTTGCTAACCCCCACAGGGACTCTGCTGGATGTAGATGACAGCAGCAGGAAAAACCTTGCTCCTGGGGAGCTGAGCCCCTAAGGTGGGCAGCCACACTCCCTGGCTGTCAGCACGGCCCAGTAAAGCCCCTAGGATAATGTCCACCCCAATGTGAGGTGTCGCTGCCTCCCACAGGAAGCACAGGCCTTCGCAGGGGCTGCCAAGTGTACTTTCTCTCAGTGCACCCCCGTTGTAGAGTGGGGACTGGCACCACCGTGGCAGTGCCCTGTGATACACACACATAGGGCACCCACCACTCCAGGGATGGTTGCGATCCACCACCACCACCACTTCTTCAGGAGACAGGCAGCAAGATACGTACTGCAGCGTGGTACTTCTACCTCTTTGGGGAGCCTGTTCTGAGACAACTTGGCAAGTTTCCTGCATTTCTGCTACTGGGAACAGCAACCAAGATTGTGTCTGAAAGGGATGGGACTTTGTTTTCCCCTTCTTTTAATTTTTCCTTCCTTCTTTTCCCAACAGGAATTTGGAGCGGAACAAGCCCATTCTCCTGTGCAAGCAGGCACTGCAAGTGAAATCACAGGTTTCCACCCCAAAACAACTTAGTGGAGCACAAGTTAATCCACCTCAGCAAGGTAACCTGTTAACTCATGCCCAAGATTACATGTGAAGGGTTGAAAAGTGTTGCTGGCAAACTGCTTCTCAGCACCCCTCAACCCCGGTAGGGGTGTCCTGGCCCTGCTGCAGCCCAGGGTCAGCCCCTGTCAGCCCCCGCAGACAGAGCACGGCAGTGGTCTTTCATCCTATATCCTCTGTGGCAAAGCACACACCATGCAGTATTTATACAGGTGGTATATATACATAGTATTTATGCACAGGTGAACAAAGCATTCTCCATAAAGTCCAGTTTCTAACGTCACTGGGATTTGGTAAGGTTTTATCTTCTTAAGAGGTTAAAAGAGAAGAAAGGGAAAAATGTATCCAGATGGTTTTTAAAAGTATATCCTTTTTCCAACCTCTTTGTTTTTATCAGCAAGTTTTTTCTGGCTTGACCAGTAATTCTGGTTGTGTTTTACAGCCACCTGTGCCTTAGCAGATGCTCCCCTGGTCTCTGCTGGAAGCACGTCTCTGCTCTGTTCTCAGGATCTGCAGACAAACTTGAGGGTTCTGTTAGTTTGGACAGTGGGCTGAATCAGGACAATATAGGAAGGTCTCAAAGCTGTACATATTCCTGTCCATAAAGTGTGCCACACATGTGTTCCGGTACTGCTGAGAACCTGATGTGTCATACCAATGAACTCAGGTATCCTCACTGCAAAAGTGATCTGCCAAGATCAAATATGTTGCTTATAAGGAAACAACAGAATGTGTGCAAGGACAGCCTGTTTTCCACCTTACGAAAGAGCAATTCTATCCCAGCTTGTATTTCTTGAGGCTATGTCTGTCTTGTTATTTATTCTTTGTTTCATTCTTAATATCCATTGTATCATGTATCTTAATGCCTATTTGCACTTATGATTATATTGCCTTTCTTCTGTTACATGATATAGCCTACTGACTTTCATTCTGACTTCTGACAGACAACTTCTTAAGGTTTAGAAATACCTATTTTAAACATATTACTTTTTAAAATTACAATGTGTGTTTATATTTTAAATTAAATTCAAAAGATTTCACTTTTCTGAAGAAACTTTGTTATTAGTCTCCAGGAAATACTGGGAGCTGCTTTCAGAATCACATAGGAAGTTTCACAGCTATGCAGTTGATTTATTCGCCTATCAGCAGTTGCATAGAAGATCAATGGTCTATCTTGTTAACCTTAAACTTCTATACAATGCAATAGCAAACAAAGTGTTTTGCTTGAGACAACAGGTTATTTTGTTCCTTTTGTTTTCCCAAAAGGCTATGTGTCATCTAGGATGTGACTCAGATACTTCAGCTGTGTTAGGCAATCTGCATTGATATGTATATGAACTCTTACATTAAGAGTACTTTCTGTAGTTATTGCCCAAGGATCCCAAAAGGGAAAAGATCAACAGGGAAAGTGCAGATTTTTTTTTTTTGTCTATTGTTTTTTCCTATTTCAAACAACTTTTTTTCTCTTATTATCAGTAATCAAACTGGAGATACTTGTACCACTACTTCTCTGAAGTCTATCCAGCCTTCTCTCTCTCAAATGAATGTCAGAGATAATATAAGGTTTGTAGGTAGAGATGACGTTTTATTGGCTCTGCTGGCACAGTTCAAAAACTTAAGCAAGCTTTTTAGCACAAGAGCCCTCCAGTGAGCTTTAAAAAAAGATGATTAAATATTTTGTCATCAGAGAGTTATTTTTTAGGTACATCTGCCTAAGGAAGTGGTGAAATCCAGCCAAATTCCACTCTTCTAGTCCATTCAGCTGAAGCCAGTAGACTGGATTTGCTCAGTCAGGACAAAATTTGGCCCACAGTCAGCTTCAGGAAAACATTAGCACCACTGACACTTGAAGAAAAATCCTGAGATATTTTAGAATTATTTTCAAAATTTGGCTTTCTCTGTGGATTTCTGTTCCACTATGAACACTCCAAACAATTAGTAGTGCTACTGGGAGTTACATATATGGTTATATGTAAAAGGCACTTCCTGTACTGGTGCAACAGTGTTTTTTTTACTTACTGGAGTGTTACATTCACATTTCACTACACTGCATGTAAGACACATACACATGCAACAGTCATGTCAAATTCTAAACAAGCAGTCAGTATTTTACCAGTAAACAACAGGGGTCTTGGGTCTCAAGGGATTGTTCCCAGCAAAAAAGGTTGGTCCCTCTGGAATTAACATTGGTGTGTTCAGGGCTGTGATGGTTGTTTTACTGAATCAGTTTTCATGGAAGGATTTTTCAGGGTGCTCCACTTCTATCCATGCATGTGACGCCATTAGTTGCTGGTAGCGGACAAAGTCCTCCTTCTGACTGGAAAAACTGCTTCGCCCTTGACATCTGCAAAGGTTGAGGGTAGTTGTCACGTTATCTCTGATAATAAATCTCCTATTCATTTTGACAAAGGCTTAGATATTTAACAGCGTCACACAAATTGAATCTATACAGAGCAAACAGTCAGAGACTGCCATTGTGGATCAGTTGTACTACCTACAGCCTGGTGCCTAAAAATGTCCTGGAGGCATGGCCTTGGCTCTACTCCAACACAGTGCACATGCTGACAAATCAGAGCCTTGTAAAATAATTACTGATAGATAATAAGTCCTCATCAAAAATGTACTCTTTGATGGAAAGGTCAATATAAGTAATCAAGACAGTCTGTTTGGAAGCCACGTGAAGGCTGCAGAACAAGGATTGGGACTTTTAGTTGAAGTATTTCTGCAAAAATAATGCAGCAGCAGGGGTAACACTCCTTTAGAGGAAGGAATGAGTAACAAGGAAAGGACAATTCTACTCTGGCTACTCTCTCTTCCTCTTTTTTCTCTTTTTTTCCCCTCCTTTTTCTTTTGTTGTTTTTTTTTTTAATAGTTTTCTGATTGCATTTCATTGAGAAGATTTCCATTTCAGGGCTGTGGGGTACTGCTTAGCTGTCAACTCAGCAAGATTCTTGAGAATTTATGAAATTCTAAACTCATGAATAGCTGCATTGGAATAACCAGGATTACTGATGTCTGTAAAGTCAGATTCCACTTAATACCCAATTCCATTCCACATACTTGTTCAGAAATATAGTTTAATAGCATAGGCATTTCAGAACAAACTAAGTGCATGCTTTGGCATTAGTTTTACCCTAACAGCCAAGAACTCCACTCACATGAACCAGGATTTTCCTGTGCTAGGCGCCATAATATCCTATGGTCTGAATCAATTCTTTGAAATATGCTCATGCATGCTTTGCCAAACTAGATTAGAGTTTAATTATGTTTACGTCTCTCTGAATTTCCCTATTGTTATTTATCCAGATTTTTATTAAGCCATGGTGGTGCTTGTAGTAGAAAAGCACAGAATTGCTCTCTGCTTTGCAGTACAAACATGAAATGTGAGAATTCTTAGAGATAAAACGTAACAAAAAGACACGGAAGAGAGGGGAGAGAGAGAACAGTAATAAGCATCTAAGGTTACTTTTGCTGTTTATGAAGCTTAAAGGAAACAGACAACTGCTTGAAACCAGGATTTTGCTGGTTATTTCTGTAGTGGGCCCCCTCCTCTGCTGGTTTTCAGACAGTAGTCACAGTGTTTATGGAGTGAACAGTAGTCATCAAACAGAAGGAGGGATCAAAGCTGACTAGTGACAGAAACTTTTATTAAACTCCAACAAGCAATGTCATTTAAAGGAGACTCTGAGATACAAGGATGTCCGTGCACCACCTCCAAGACAAATAAAATTCAGAAGCATGACGCCCTTTTCATGGCTTGCCCAGAACAGCACAGAAAGGAATTCTTTATACCAAGTTGTTTAACTCTTTCAGTCACAAGGGCCAGCCAGTATCTTTAGTTGTGTTTGATTTAGTTTGGCTCAAGGATCTTGAGATAGAAATAGTTACATATCTCATTCATTTTTTCATTTGCTACCTCGCACGCAGTCTCAGTTTCCTCACTTATCCATATGTACCTACTTCCTCTGACACCTTTCTGCATTCTGTCTCCTCACTCATTCTTTCTAGGTATTCTCCCTGTACAATCCCCAAATCCCATTTTCTTTCTCTCCCCTCTCTCCCAGTCTGTGCTCCATTTCCCATCTCCCTTTAGCTTCTGTAAGAGGACACTGTCACACTCATAGTCCAGTAAAAGCAACTGCAAAGGTCAAACCAAAAAGGGGCAGTGAAGAGAAAACTCATGTGCTGGCAACAGCTGAGCTGCAACAGAAAGTCATGAAATATGTGAGATAGGTCAGTTCTAAAGAACTTTTAAAGGAAGTTAAAGGTCTTTTAGCTTCCATTTTGTTTGCTTCTTCTCCATACCAATTGCAACCATAATCCATATGCCTTTTAACTTAATAACAACAAAACCAATGACAAAGCCATAGAGAGAGTGGACCCAAAGGAATCACATCAAGATCCCCTGAGCCACATGTTTGTGGAGCATTCAAGGTTATTTGTCAAAATTATCACTTTGTGCTTGCTCAGCTCTTTTGCCAAACTGTGGTTGCCACTGCCACAGGTAGGGTATTGGGTTGGGCGGACATTTTCTCTCATCTACTTGTGTTCATTTTTATACTCCATAAACAGAGTGGAAGCAGTTCTCATCTGGGTAACAGCAACATCAACTTACTGTTCTTGTCTTACATTAGTGTTGGGGGGGAAAAAAAGCCTCAAACTTATTAGCAAAGCAAACATGTTTATCAGAAAGGTTTGATTCTGTTTCCCAGTATCTAGTTTACTTTTCTGCTGAAGGTTTGGAGTTTGATTTGGCATCCATTAAATGCTTTACCATACAATAGAAATACCAGGATCTCTGAGCTAAACATAACACCCTGGGATGGCATCAGCACTTGTATGGGTTCTGGTAAATTCTAATGAACAGTGTTTTGTTTTTCAAGTGCAGTTGACATGGCATGATTTTCAAACAGAAGCAAGATCCCACCAGATTCCATGATGCTGCAATATGTTGATTTGTTAAAAGATATATCAAACAATTCATACTCTTCCCACATTGTGGACAGCTGGATCATTCTGATTGAAGTATTTCTACCTCCTCCTTCCAAAAATACTTGGCACAAGTAGGTCAAAAGTCTATGAATTGTCTACTTAAGACATTAGAAGGCATTAAAATCTTGACAAATCATAGCAATTGAAAAGAGGGTCTTTGCATGGAATATGTTGTATAATGACATCTGACAGTGCTATAAAGAAAAGATATAACAAAGATTCAGGAGCAAATCAAAACTGGAGTCAATTATGTTCAAGCTAATGTATAACAGATGGTTCAGGATAATAATTCATATCAGTAGTCATTCAGCTTCTGTGATTCTGCATTATACATTGCCTTGCAATAGGAAGCACTTTGCCCACATAGTAAGCCCACATGGGAAAGGATACAATTATTATCAAGGTATGCATTATTAAAGGATTAATAAAATTTATATGAGCTTCTGCATAAGTCTTGTCATTGATTTCAGTGGAAGTGAATAATGTTCCACATATATTAAATTTTTACCCAGCTGTGAAGAATGCAGGATAGAAGAGAGCTAGAAGGCTAATCACTAAAATACAAGTGCAAATTCTTATGTTTTAACAAATTAGCATAATTCAAGAAAAATATGAATGTGCAATTCATAGAAATTTGTCATGACTTTCACTATCTGGATTTCTGGACCACAGGAAAAATATCCAAAGACAGTTCTTTTCCCAAGGTGTTCTTCACTAAAACAATTCAGATAATCTTCCTGCTTGTAAGCCCACAGGAATAACTTTCCCACATTAACATTCAAGGGACACTGAATAAAAAACTCTCTGAGGAGAATTATTTTTAAAATAAGCTTTGGTGTAGAACTGACTAAATCACATGCATAAGTATACTTACACTACTTTCAGTTTATAAGCAAATATTGGCTAGAATAGTGACTAATTAGCAGGTACACCCAAAGAACAACCATGTGAGTTTCCTGACGTTCTATTCTCCTTGGTTTCAAAATATAACATGCCAAAGGTTTTGCTCCATTCAGAACTTTTATATGGTTTTGATCCACAAATATCCTAGTAAATAATTCTAGAGCCAGATATCTTTTTGGGTACAGCTAATGTCTCTTACATACAGAATGAGCTCATTAGTTCTTTCATGACTGATCAAACTGGAAACTCTTTCCCAAAGTCTGACTTGTCATTGATCTTGATATATGTAGGATTTTGCTTCCGTTAGGAAATAAGTGGCATAAAATGGAAAAACCCACTGGATTGTCCAGGTATATACAGTATGGTCTGTGGTTGAGACCACCGTACCCTTCATAATTAAGGTGTGTATATGTTAATCCAACAGTATGTTTTATTACATACAGGAGACCCAAAAGGTTCCTTCACAGTTGACATGATCATGTTCAAACTGAAGACAATTGTAGAACTACTTATCAACTTGAAAGGGAGCAGAAAAGAAGTAAATTTATCTCTCAAATAACCACAAAGGACAGACATAAGGCAATGCCTGTGCCCCCATGTATGGAAGGACACAGCAGAGCACGTTTGGCTTCCTCTGAGCATTACTGAATGCAGTCAAAGAGGGAGGTGAAACACTTCTTCCATGAGTGAAACAAGAGAGGACTAATTCCTTTGCTCAGATTAGGACAACCCGAAAGGTACTTTAATTTGCTCCTAGTGGCAAGGTATAAAAAAGGCATTGCAGGCAGAAGAGCCCATTCCTACCCTCAGCACAACAAAATATGGGGAAAAGGGTTTGCATCTAAAATTAGAAACTTCCAAGTATTAGGGGTTTTTACTCCAGGAGCAACAAGCATTGATTTCCTGTCAGAGCAGGATGTAAATGTAGAATTTGTTTGTTCCTTCTTGAGATATTTATAAAAAATTATGTAGTCAGGAATTATTTAGCCAGGGATAGATGGAGAAATCAGACACACAAAGAAATTTTGCACATTGGCATTCTGCAAGGACATCCTATAGTTGATAAATCCAATGACTCCTGACTCTAAGCAGACTGCTATAGCCACTTCTGTAAGAGATGATAAGCCTACTATGTTCCTGTTAACAATCTGAAATAGAGCAAATTTATTTTGATACTTTTTCTATGAACATTTCTTGCATTATACATCAAGATTCTTACCGTAAATTGTGTCCTACCATGTCCATACTTAGACACAAACTGAAATGCACAGTTTATGTTTCCCGAGTACTTAGAATGAGTTGTCAGTGGTTTGAAACAGTTCCACTGCTTGATGTAACCCATTAACAGATGAGTTTGGAGAGCTTAACAAGTTGCTCAAAACACTTCATCTTAGTCCTAAACACTGGGTATATGAATTTAATTATTGTGCTCTACGTAGACAACTACTTACACTATCTCGTTGTAGCTATGGGTAGTATGTAGTATGGATATGGAATATCCTAAGACAAATGTAATGAACATATTTTTATCCTCTTTTTTTTCATTGCGATGCACTTCTATATGCAATGTGATTTAATAAGCTACTTTGATATTTACTTATGATTCAGATGCTAACAAAAGAATAGAGTTAACAGGTTTGAGTAGTTACTTCAGCTACAATAAGCTGTAACTGGGAATTGTTGTTATCAGGGCTGGAAGATGTGTTTATGGAACACAACTGCACTTCTGCTTCTCCAATTCCTGTCCTGATATTTTCTTAATATTTACTTCTTTTATACTCATGCTATATGCCTCTTTATTCCCTCTTTTCAGAAGAGCAAAACATGCTTCTGCATTCAGAAACAATAATTGAGAAGAGAGACTGCTTCAGGACTACACTGCAAGCATCTGTCCAAGGATCTTACTTCCATGAAGGATCAGAAAGCATGGTGTGTGGAGGGGTTTACAAAGCAATAGGGAGGGTTATTACAGGAGTACAAGCAGTGGTGTTGCAAGCAGCTGAGGTTGGGTTTAAAAGGAAGTTGGAAGGCCATTTGGTAGGATGTTTAGGTAAGTAAAAACAGCTTGGAGGCTGTTTGCTCTCTGTGGGTAACCTAGTTTGAAGATGTAGGCACAGGAGTGAGGGCTGCTATAGAGTATGATCCATGGAAATGTATCAGGGAAGAAAGTAGAGCAGTTGGAGAAAATTCACAGCAGTGTGGAGATCTTCACACCCTTGTCTGCTGTTTCCTGTCAGAGAAGCAACAAGCTCAGCTATGATATAGCGGCAAGATTTTTATTCAAAGGGATTGATTTTCATATTAAAGTCTACTCTATCCTACATAGGATCCAAGCAGTTTATACATTAATCCAAAAATGTGAGGAGATCCTGTGTACACTGACATGAATTTCATAAAGAATCTGTGATGGGCAGGTATTTAGATGATGACCTTCAGGATCTCAGATCACCTCTTCAGCATTGTATGACTTCCTGTTTTCACCAAGTCACTTTAATACCATAGTATCTGCACTTAATCTGATTCTCAAGCTCCTTGTCTGTAAGCAGAATACCTCAGTACTTTTGGCTATGACATGCAAGAATCTAAATGAGATCAGAATCTTCTTCATTATGTTCAGAAAGCAGCAAAAATAGTTTTTACTGTTCTTTGCAAATTTTCTACATATTCAGTCATTTCATCCATTATTGAATGTAATCCTAAAGTATAGTTGAGTTTGGGTGAAATAAAGTTGTTAAACACCCTTCATTGTAGACGTATGTCACAAAAATGAGAAGAAAAGAAGCCTGGTTCAATTCAAATTCTCTTCGGAATTTGAAATTAGAAGTGAAGAAACTAACCCCCTTACAGTTATCAGAATCTTCTCCTTTGACAGTTCCAATACATTTATTATGGTAAACTAGCAGAGTAGCATGCGTATGTCTGCATACTCCAAAGGTTATGATCAGTAAATAATAAACAAAATGGGTGACTTGTAGCCTCTCCCAAAGCAAAGCCTGATTGCCTGAGAGCCATCAACATTCTGCTTTGACTGGTTCTTAAATACCATATGCAGAATGACAACTAATTTAAACAAAAGTGTGAGTTGCTTTGCTTGTTCTTTCTGTTTGTAAAGAACAATACTTAAAACTCAACTCAGCAGTAAAATAATAACAGCAATCAATACAGATCTGTTATTCTGAAACCTTTTACTGCAACTAGAATTAGTCAAGCAGCGCAGTCAAAGAAACACGAAGATTCTTACTGTGAATTGTGTCCTATCCACGTTCATACTCAAACATAGTCAGAAACAACCAGCTTTTGTTTCCTAAGTACTTTAAATGAGTTGCAAGTGGTTTGAAACTCAGTTGGACTGCTTTATCTACCCCAGCAGTGGCAGGCAGCACTTTGCTGAACAGTATCTGAAAATAAAGGATGATGCTGTGATCTGTGGGAAGCAGAAGCTTGGTTACCCCTATTCCTGCATAGCTTCTTTGTCTCATTAGGCTGGGGCAAGAGAAATAGGACCAAATTCACATCCATTTTTTGCTGGCTGAAGAACACACTCAGAGAGCAGTTGCTGTACTGACCACCAGGTTGGACTGTGTTTTCAACATCTAGAAGTTACTAGTGTTTTGACAGATAACATAAGGTGAGCAATGTAACAGAACAATGTAGTCACAGCTACAAGGCTCTCAGCCCTTCTCCCTCATGGATATGGCAACTCTTGTGATGCCTTATGTACAGGACAATGCCTAGGGATTCAGAAAATACTACTTTTAAGAAGCATTTGATGAGAGATGCCCATATCACTGATTCCCTGTCCCTAATCAGACAGAAGCACATTTAAGAATTTTATGGTGATTTTTAACTATTAAAGAAGAGCTCTGAAATTGAAAGAGGGGAGAGTAAGGAAAAAAAGATGGAAACAGAATTAATAGGAAGGTGAAAAGGCTTACAGGTGGTCCTGCAGTATTCAGATGTCTTACAAGAAGACAAAGAAGGCTTGGATGAAGACCTAGAGGCTCCCTCCAAAAAATTTCAAGCCACAAATACGTTATCCCTAAAAAGTATGTTTTCAGTTCATGTACCCAAGAATTTGGAGAGACAACAAACCATAAGCCAACAAAAAAATTATTGATTCCTATATTTTTCCAAACTATAGAAAATAATTAAACTCATAATAGATAATCTTGCACAAAAGGGTGATGAAATTTTGGAGCCAGGACATTCACTGACCTGGTTCACTGTGGGGTTATAAGAGTGCCAAGGCTGGAGCAAGGGAGGGAATGGACATATGTAGCCACTGCAGGGAAAAAGGAGACAGCAATAACTCTGCTTTAGGTGGGTTTTAAATTCTTGGGAACCACATCTTAACTTATGGGGTAGAACAGAATGTCACTGCACTGACAATTAGCATTAGCTGTCTCAAAACACTTGGACTCTGTATCACACTTGATAGACCACAACAACATTGTCTGTGTTGACCTTTTATGTGTAAGTTGGGATGTTCCAGGAGTTAATCTGGAGATGTGTCTCATATTCTGTACTGATGATAGATAGAGGAAGGGGAAGCAGAAGAGCCATGAACTAGAAACTGAATTGAATTGAGGATTCAAAAGGTCAGATTTGGCTGATGTATGTTATTAGCATCCCACAGAATAAGCAATTTATGAACTAAAGAAAAGGTAGACAGACAAGGGAAATGCACAATAGTGTCAAACAGATAACCAAGTACCAAACAGATAATAAAGCATCGGTCGTCATATTAGTCCAGAAAGGTATACTCAGCACTATGCAGTAGTAGAAAACAAAACTAAAATCCAGCCAGACAAAACAAACCAGAGCTATAAACATCATCCTAACACTGTAAGAACCAAGCAAGTACTGCAGGTGAAAAATCTATCAGCTGAGTTTTCAGACAGCATATACAATGGAAAAGTTATGCTTTCAGCTGAATTAAGTGCATGATTGTGCTGGATTGATCGTGGCTGAATGCCAGGTCCCCATTTCTCCCCCAGAGCAGGCTCCTCTCTACATGGTTCCACAGGTGCTGCTAGGAGCCTGCTCCAGCACAGGCTTCCCAAGGGGTCACAAACTCCTTCAGGCACTGGCATGGGGTCCTCTGTGAGCTGCAGGTGGATATCCGCTCCACATGGAACTCCATGGGCTGCAGGGGCACAGCTGCATCACCCATTGTCTGCACCATGGGCTGCAGGAGAACCTCATATCCAGCACCTGGAGCACTTCTACCCCTATTTCTTCACCAGCCTTGGTGCCTTCAGAGTTGTTTCACATATTCTCACTCCTCTGGCTGCAATTGCTTCTGTGCAGTAACTTCTTTCCCCTTCTTAAACATGTTATCGCAGAAACGCTACCACCATCACTGATGGGCTTAGCCTTGGCCAGTGTGGGTCTGCCTTGGAGCCAGCTGGCTCTGGCTCTGGATCTATCAGACATGGGGAAAGCTTCTGGCAGCTTCTTACAAAAGCCACCTCTGTAATTCCCCTGCTGTGAAAACCTTGCGACATGAAACCAATACAGCAATGAACCTAACTACATTAAACAAGGCAAAAAGGATTCAGTACATACATATATGAATTTTCCCAACTTAAAAAACGGCACCCAAACATACTGAGATAAGACAAGGCATGGCAGCTTTTCCAGCAGCCTGCTGCAGTGACCATGAAATGGTGGAGCTCAAGATCCTTTGGGCAGTGAGGAGGGTGCACAGCAAGCTTGGACTTCAAGAGAGCAGATTTTGGCTGATTCAGGAACCTGCTTGGTAGAGTGCAATGGAATAAAGCCCCAGAGGGCCCAAGAAAGCTGGTTGAAATTCAAAGATTACCTCATCCAAGCTCAGGGGCAATGTATCCCAACAAAGAGGAAGTCAGGCAAAAGCACTTGGAGGTCTGCATAGATGAACAAGGAGCTCCTGGACAAACTCAAACACAAAATGAAGTCTACAGAGAGTCAAAGCAAGGACAGGTAGCCTGGGAAGAATACAGAGAGATTGTCAGAGCAATCAGGTATCAGGTTAGGAAAGCTAAAGCCCTGATAGGATTAAACCTGGCCAGGGATTTCAACAGCAACATGAAAACCTTCTAAAGGTGAGTGATAAAAGGAAGACTAGTGAAATTGTGGGCCCTCTCTGGAAGAAAACAGAAGACCTGGTTACCTGGTATATGAAGAAGGCTGAGGTATTCAATTACTTTCTTGCATCAGTCACCTGTAGACTGATGGAAGGAAAGAATGATTGAGGCTATCAGAGAAAGGTGAGAAAAGCTTCAGCAGGACAAGCCAAGGGCAGCAACTAAACCTCGAGGAGCGAGGTGGAGAGGGTGTGCCGGATGCCCTGCTTAAGTTAATACCAACTTAGCTTACATTAATTGTACGCTGTCTTTACTTTACGTTACTTTCCACATGACAATTGTCTCTTCTCTGACCAATCCAACTATTTCATTTTGCCAGCTGACATGGCAAGCAAGGACTTCTGAGGCACAATGCACAGGCACACACCCAACCTGGGAGCTAAACCCAAGTCCCAACTATCTCTGTTTTTTAATACTTGTGAGGAGGTAGAAGTCCTTAACACTAGTGGAGTTGTAGTTTGAACACAGAAGGCCAATGAGTTTGGCTTTCATTAAGAGCCTTAATACTACCACTGAATGCTTACCTTTCCTACCCTCAAATTATATGATCTGCTTTCATGTTGTAATTATAGAATTTATAGTATATGTGATGTTTACATTTTCTCTGGCATTTGAAATTTTACATTAAACTAGTATAATCAATGTCTCATGTTTTGTCCCTACTTTTATGCAAGACACCAAGAGAAAAAGCTAAAATTGGAGATATTATATCCGTACTCAGAATTATTTAATTTACTGTTACAAGAGGTACTTTCAGTGATCAATCCATTAGTATATATTTTTTATACAAGATCAAAATAAGAGTAGAATATTTGTCAGCCACATCCTTGGCTTTTGCAATTAATATCTAATAACTTCCAATAACTTTCCAGTAACTGGTGTCTGTCAACTCTACAGATCTATCCTGAGTTAATTTCTGTGTCAATTGGTGCTGAGATGTCAGGATAAGCTTCTGGGTTTCACACATATTAAAACTAAGAAAACCAGCAAAAAATGCAGAAAGGAATCAATAATTCTTTCAACATCTCCCTGAACATTCCCTCTTGGAACAAAAGTCCTTTGTGTTAGTGCTAGGCAACACCAAAAACAGTGGTCCCTTAATGTATTCCTGGTGTACATTAACAATAAAAACAGCCACTTAAGTTTCTGTTTTTAAAATACTTCAAAACTTGATTACGGCTTTTCTTTCCCCTCATACAAGTGAAGAGGAGGGCTTTATCCTCCCTAGCTATTTAGTAGGTAGGGAGAATAACTCTCTGGGAAACAGAAAAGTACTTGAATTACTTTCTTTTAATCTACAGCAACCACTTGGAGCAACCATCCATGTGACCAATGAATATGCTTACTTAAACCTTTCTGGGTTTTCTGATACTTTTATCTACAGATGTGATTGCCCCAGCAATCAGTAAAATGCCATAACCTGATAGTTTTCAAAATTTCATGAGCCGATTAACTTTAGTGACTTGAATTTCTTCTGTACCTGTTACATTATTAACAATTTCACCCTTTCCTCGTGGTGGAGAGGGAAGAAGAGAAGAGGGGCTGTACAGTTGGATAAGATGAACATCATTTGACTGTCACTATTCCCTGGAGATCAAAAATTTCAGTCTAAGCAGTAGCAATCATAACAACTCCAGAACACATAGAGGTTTGAGAGAACTATCTGGACAACATCTTTTGAAGAACACCTTTGAATACAGCTAGGACAGCCTTCACAACAAGCACTGTGCACTGATAAATGCTTAGTGAAATAGAACATTCAAGTCTGACATGCATTGCTTTAGTCACAAAAAATTATAACGAGTGAAAACGAAAAACTGTCTTAAGAAAAAGAAAGTGTTTTATATGAACACTCTGCTTAGCAATAACTCCAGTAGAAGAAACAGGACAAAGGAAAAAAGCAGCCTTGACCCCAGTGACACACCTACTCATCCTAGGTATAAATACCTTTCTCACCTTTACCAGATGAGTAGAAAAAGCACTGATTGCCCCCTCAAAAAGCTCCTCACTTTATCAGTATTCCCTTTCCCTAATACGCCTAATGGAAAATAAGAAACTCGTTCTGTTTCCAAGTAACACAAGAAGATCCTGACTCTCTGTTACGCCTTTCATGCAGAGGTGGGTGTACCTGAGGTGGGAAGCAAGCTCTGCTACTTCTAACCATCACAAGTAGCCTATTGCTAAAGGTATATGCACATTAATTGCTCAAAGCCTAGTTTGTTGGGTGGCTTATTTAATTGTTTAAGTAAGAGTAGAGTATATTTGTTTAATACTGATAACTGGTAACGTAAACAAGAAATCATTTGCCTTCTCTATGTACAGATGAATTTATATTCATTAGGAGTACTGGCACAGAATAAAACAATGTTCTATGGGCAGGAAATGCAGTATTTTCTTTTCTCCTCATTTGTTGAAGCATAAAGATACAGATCTAAGGTGTGTAAATAGCTTACTACTGATTATGAAGATGTAACTTCATTAAACATCCTGGACATTTTGACAGAGAAAATGTTTCATGCTATAGAAGGCCAAAATGTTGACTTAAGTACCTCAACAATGCCATAGTAAGCTACCACTGATTTCAGTCCAGAAATCAAATCCAATAAAACTTCATTAAAAAATTATTTTTTTTATTTGACAATATGGTGAGGATCTGATTACACCATTCTGTTCAGTAACACCTGAAAGGAATATTGTATTATACTCTCCTATTCTTTTACGGAAATACTTTAAAATGTGTAATTGCAGGAGAGGATTTTGATAAGAAGCCAGTGGAGTTAGACATTTGGCTGGGATCACATTTTACAATTAAAACACCTTCCAGACTTTGTCTCCCTCCCCTGCAGAAATGATAACCATCAGCAGAGACTGTTGGACTGAATCTTACCAGACATGTAGAAGGTAAAACTGTCCTATTTTGCCCAAAGAAAGTCCTTTCTACACATCCTCTCTGCACATCCAAGTATACTTTTTTTTTGTCTCGTTACTCGTGTGGCTCCCCCATCCCAATTATATCTCCCAGGTCCCTCTTCCTAAATCCCCCACTGAGCAGCAGCCTTTCTGCCATTTCTTATGATGAAGATTTTTTAATCCATCAGCTATCTTGATTCCTGTAAACTGGCAAGAGGCTTAAACTGAAGATGAACTGAGGGAAAATGTTATGTGCATATCAAGTGCTGGACTGTGCATCGTTTTTGCCAAACCAAGCAGTTCTAAAAGAATGGTTTCACTAACTTTGAATACTTTTGTCCATCTTTTACTACATTAAAGGAGGGTCTACTGACCTTGGAAAGAGACAGAAACCTGCCCAGAGCAACTCATCCTACCTATCTGCAGTGCCAAGCTAAAAAGCATAAACTGACATGAAGTAGCAAAGCTGTCCATGTTTTTCATAGTATGCATTCATTTCTGCCTTTGAAATGATAATCCAGTCAAACTGCAAAAAGCCAATGTTCAGCAAAAAAAGTCTATTAGACGTGTACTGGCAAGCCTTATAGTTTGATTCATTGCCTGTTTCTCTACCTTGTAGTTCTCCTAACTCTATGGATGTGAATGGAATTAAGCAGGAGCTATACTGAAATAATGCAATAATAATCACAGGCCATAATCAATCTTTTCAGACCTACGAAGCTGGTATAAGGCTCTCTGTCTGTCTGAAATTACTCCTCATATTTTCTATGAGAAGGCAAAATCAGATTACTCAGAGAATAGAGAAGGAAATTCCAAGGTTAAGCCCATCTCTAACAAATGTAGGATACAGCACAGGTGAAGCTGGCTCAGTCTTACTCAGATGGATGTCCAATGCCTGTCAGTGCCACTCAAAGGGATTTCTGTGTCATACACTCTGAGTGGCTCCGTGAGAGTGCAGAACCCTTCAAGGTTCTTATTCTGTTCTTTTTACAGGATTAGCTGCCCCAATAAGCACTGAGTGACTTCTTAATGCTGGGCCCCACCTATGAAATACTCCACACCTCCTCAGACTTCAGAAATCAGTAGGGGTTTTTGCCAACGATCCCTGGCACCAATTAGAGTGCTGAAAAACTTAGAACAGTTACTTGCATGCCATCTGCGTAACTGTAAAGCAACACCAAATTAAATTTGTTCCAGGACCTGTTGTGTGTGGAGGAGGAGTTGTGTTTTATTTGCAACCATGTTGTGTTTCTTTATTAGAATGAACCTTAACGAAGTATACGTACGTAAATGTATTTACTCCTCCCAAAATGCAAATACCATTGGCCAGTTTCTGAGGAAGGAAGAGCATCCTCTGTTTACCTGTTCATTTGCTAAAATCCCCCAAACCCCACCTTTCTACACTCTCTGAATCGGTCTGGGACTGAAGCCAAAGTCACCTACTATATAAGAGTGACAAAGCACAGGTGAACTACTGGTCCTGATCAACTTTAGACCCAACATCCTTGTGCCAAACTCCACTCAAGATGGGGTTTGGCAGGTGGATGTGGCTACCAGAATGGGCTTTCCTATTAGCAGTGTGCTTTGTCCATCAGATAGGTAAGAAGTTGTCTTTTTTATTGGGAAAAGAAAAAATACTCTGTTTAGATCTAGTAATATATTTTAAACAACTATACACATTGATTCATTTAACAGATGGTGGCATTTAAACAAGATTTCTTTATGTATTTTCATTGAACATTTAAATATCTATCTATTAACTGGGCTGAGTTAATATTGCCTCAAACTTCTGTATATAACTACATTTGGAAAGTAGCCTTGAAGATCAAATCCAGAAGAACCATTATTCATGTCTTAAAATGTCAGGTTTTCGGTATCGCTTATGCCTTACAAAAGCATTTTATTCTTGTTGCATTTTGTATTAGCATTCATTATGAATGTTATGAGGTTTTTTAAATCTAAAACACTGCATTTTCCAGTTGCTAGATCAGATCATTGGTCAATCTTTTCCAGTATTTTATCACCTGCCAGAGGCTAATACCAGATTCCTTAAGGTTTCTTGCAACTTCTTTTGCAAAAGAGACTAGGAATAAATATTCATATGGCAAGGATTTTTAGTAACTAATTGTGCCTTTGTATTTATATATAAATTACAGATATTGAGTATGAGCAGGACAGGAAGATTTATCTGACACATACAATCCATCATTTTGTATGGTTTTGTTTTCTGCTGTCAATATTATATCCATCAGGGCTGGTCTTGGCAGTTTTTACTAACATGAGTAATCCTGTTAAGTCAATCACTCAAATTGAAACTACTTGCATGAGTACAAGCTTGATAAGTCAGTCCCATTCATGTACAGTAATTTCTTCCCTGTCAGCTAACAGTTTTAAATCTGCAGGGTGCCTATGTAAATTTATCTTGCATATAGTTTTCAAAACATTGAGAAGTGCAAGTATAATTTTAGGCTGCCTTATAGTTTGTGCAATAAATGCTTAAAACACTGGTAAGTTGATCTGTATTGTACTTGAAAATACAACAGTCACATAGGGTATAAATTTATGTTTAGAGTTATGCAATGTCAGTCAAAAGCATGTTCAGCCATTCTTTGAACAAGAAATTTATTTCTCCTGCACAGTGCTAATCTGCTAAGCTTTGAAAAATGAGTGATGGTTAGACAGTGTCCAGCAAACACCTCTTTATTTGAATCACACCTGCCGAAAATATTGTCCAGTGTCCTGACTAAAGAATACTGATCCTATCCCATGCCATCTCCTCAAACATTTTGTGCCTGCCTTTGTATTAACTTCTATAAATTGATCATAACAATAAGTGCATATGTGGCTGAATATAGGCTTGGTGAGAGATATCAAAATATTCTTAATAATTGCGTTAGTTTCCAAATTATCAAATAGTAAATTATCTTCACTATTCTTACAACTGAGAGACACTTATTTTTATAATAGTCAATAACGTGGCATTGTGTAATCGCTGAATAAACCAATGCAGCTAGAATTTCCTTGGGAATTATGTATTTGCTAAGTAAACAAAAGCCTTTCCTTGAGAAAAATTAACAGACCAAAATACATGTATATACTGTTTTGTTCTGTTACAAAGGTTCCCACGCTAGAATAAACAAACCTTCTATGATTCTATGCCTGCTGAGATTCCTACAGATGTGTTGTGTGAGAGCAAACTTTGTCCTATTATTGAGACTTAAAGAGGTATTTCTCTCACCTGATGAATATCAATTATAATGCTGTGAATGCTTTTACTTATTGTTAGTAACTATGAGACACAAAAACTAGCAAGAAATGGAAAAAGGTTAAGCTCTGTCCTGCTTTACTTCTCTGTGCATCACTAGTGGTCACACATAAAGTTAAGGAGAAAATGTTCAAAAAGCCTAGAGCTGAAAGAAACTGCAGACACTGCAGCAACTTCAAGCTATGGTGGGGCTGCCCAGAACCCGCTTTTCCAAAGCCAGAAGTCTCTTGGGGTCCTTTTTTGGAGTGAGGACTTGAATACCTTCCAGCAGGCATTCTTCTTCAGCTCTGGGATCAAACACTAAATCTGCTTACATTGTTGATGAAGTTATATTAGAAAACAATTTTTTTCAAAAAAGATTCTTTTAAAGGCAAGGATAGTTGTTCAGCTTTCACAGAGGTATGTGGGATGAGGTTCTCCAGGGGAGAAAATGCTCAGCAAGGAACGTAAGCACCAAAGGGAACTGGGGTTTGTGGCATTTCCGCCTCTTCCATCAGTTTGGCTTCCAGCTCAGTGAGATGGTTCTTATGGATCCATTTCTGAGTCAGGCAACTCTTCTCAACCATTGTATAAGGAGAAAAGAGGCTTAATTTAGGGCTAAATTACACAGGCAGTTCTGCTTTGACTGAGAAATTCTCCAGGCACCTACGCTGCTCATTCACATAATCCAGATAAGGATTTAGATATTAGTCATTTCATCACTTAAATCCTGTGAGGATTTAGACTTGGCAGGTTGTAGGTATGTGTTAGTCAATATGTTCCAAGCACAGTTATCTCATGCTGACTATATTCAGTCTTTCACAAAACAAATTTGTAGCTGTTCAACTTTTACAGGAAATGCCTGCCATATTTACTCATAAAATACAAGAGCTTAGAGCACCAACACAGGAGGTCAGTCAGACTTTTTCTAGACTTCAAAGCATTCAGGTCAGAGTTTGTCATCTCTCAAAAGTTTTTGCCTCAGGTGGGGTAGCAAGAACCCTTGGTCAAATAGACTTACAGCATGATGCTGGGAGGTTTTCAGCAGAGAAGATGTGAGTTTGAACCTTCTTTGAACTTGTTTCGTTTTTTCTGATGTGATAATTGACTCTCCCCTTCATTTTACAGAGATGTATCTGGGGCCTTTGATACTATCTAAATGCTTTGCTTTAGAAGTCCAGATACAGAACATTACTCTTAATATGCTTTTCACAATTTTTTCACAGGAGGTCAGATTGGAATCCAAATAGGAGGCAAATTCTCTGGGGGTCTTCTACAAAAACAAAATGGTATGTTTATTTATACTGCATATTTGTACTTATTTACTACATCTATACTAAATACTAAAAATGCCTAAAAAACCTTCTTAGCATGTTGCCAGTAGTATCAAATTGAGAGAAATTTGTATTGACAAGCCTCTCTCTCTCAGAATAGTAATAGATTTATTAGACACCAACTACTACACACACATGGAGCATGGTTATATTTGTATAATCATAGCTAACTAAGAAAACAGATGTGTGTTTGTAGAGGCTGTATGCATATGTGCATGAAAGTGTATATATAAAAATCAAAGTGGAATATATGTGCAGGATGTTTGGTTCCTTATAAACAAGGAAATGACCACTTTAGTCTGCTGTAAAGTCAGTGACTGATGTTGGGAAATCAAAATGGCAGTCTATCATTGTTGGTTTTTATCATGTAATGATTTGTGATCATCCTGTACAACCAATTTCTGGTCAATTCAAAGGGTTTTCAGCCCCACAACAGAAAAATATAAAACAGAGAGCAAACATGATAATTAAGGTTTTTATTCCCTCCTTAGAAAGAGGTGGTGTAATAAGAAAGCAACTACACTTCTGTAGCAGTAAGAGGCTAATTTTGTACAGCTTAACCCTACAGGTTCAGTGTGTCTGAAGCACTCCAATATGCAGAGCTGTGAATTTCTGCCTTCCTAATGCAACACAGAGTTTCATAAAAAGGTCAAAATTAAAATATAGAAAATGCAGATCATCACAGTTGAATGCAATATCTTCTGGTTTAACTATTCTGAGTTTGAATTTTAGTATGCACTTTTAACCTGATCCATGGCCTGTGGAAAATAAAACAGGGATAACATTGTTTCATTGGATTTAGCATATTAACCGTCTAGTCCTTTCTAGGTCTATCCTAGATGCAAATTTTGGCATTGTTGTACTAGCTTTTGTTTTCTTTCTTTCCCCCCCCCAGCTTCTCTCACAGTTTCAGCGAAGTTGAACATCATCCCATCCATGCTGACAAATCTAATAATAACACGTAAGTACAGGAAATTAAATGTATTCAGTAAGTGTTCTGTTTTAGGGGATATAGACAGAAGAATCTAATACAAAGTGGGAAAGACACTGGTAAAGCAAGTCATAGATAGTTAAGAAGAGAAGCAGGGTGATTAAGAAACATAATACTAAACTGTTGTCTTAGCTGAAATGTGGATAACTAATCAGGATCTAGCTGAATATGACTATAACCATTTATGGTTATAACTTGGAGAAGTTGATTTTCACCATGTTAATGCTGGGAATTTTAAGTCATTTTTTAACAGCTAGTTTTAATTCACAGCCTCAAATCCTGCTCACAATGGCCGTGTATGCAGCACATGGGGCAACTTCCACTTCAAGACCTTTGATGGAGACATATTCTCCTTCCCTGGGCTCTGTAATTACGTTTTTGCCTCCCATTGCAACGCTCCCTATGAGGACTTCAACATCCAGATTAGGCGTGAAGTGGTGGCAAATGCTCCAACAATCAACCGTATCACCATGAAGCTTGAAGGTGTAGTTGCTGAACTAACAAAGGGTGCTGTCATGATCAACGGCAATAGGTAAGTTTATTCATAACACTTGTTTGGTAACCACAGACCTTTTTTCAAACTTGCCAAGTACTTTGGTGTATTGGGGGAGAAACAATTATCTGTTCTTCAATAAATCTCACAATTTTACCAACATAAATAACAAATAAAATGCTATTAATTCCTGTCACAGAAAATAAATCTTTCTTTGAACTATTACCTCAAAAATAAAATTTGGATGAAAAGTCTTGAGATGTTGGATCCAAATTTAGATCTATATTTGATAATGTTGGATGATCTTATTATTTAATTGCTTTTCTTTAAAACAAAACAAAAAAAGAAGCATTATTTTAGAATCCCTACAGATGCTGGATGCCACAAGTTTATCAAACATCTGGATCAGAAGTTAACTAGCATTTTTTCTGCCTTCCCCCAGAGTTCAACTGCCATATAGTCAATCTGGTATTACAATTGAGAAGAGCAGCATTTACGTGAAAGTTGGCAGCAAAATTGGTGTTGTGTTATTATGGAATGAAGATGACAGCATCCTGGTAAGAACTGTTCCTTTCAGAGACTAGAGCTAATCTTTGATTAGGCCACTCCCTATCTCTTCAGGGGTTACTAGTGCCTTCTTATCTCATACTGTTGAGCAATTCTTTCCTAGTAAAGATAGGCTTGCATCCAGCTAATCCTAAAGAAAATTACATGGATTTATACCTAGTGGATAGCAGATGTCTGAGTAAAATAGGATGAAAAATCACTTTAATTATATAATTACCTATTGATATTATTATAGGGCCTAATTACCCTTCAGATATATATATTTCTATATAATATACAGAATTTCACTCTTCTAGAACTTCATTTTTGCTGTGGATTTGATTTTCTTCCTGAAGAATTAATAGAGAGAGGCTGAGAGCAGTATAGGTACTACAGTGAGAACTTAAGTCTGTGTCAATAGCATCAATAGCTTAGACTCTGCCTTGCAGATCAAATCCAGGCCAGCTCTTTATTCTATCTTCCAGGTTTGCATTAAATTGCTAAATAAAATACCACAGATCTGACAAAAAGTACTTAGAGGCAGCAGGTGCAAGTCTTTTTTGTGGTCTTGAATATATTTTAGAATGTTTATACTAACTTCTATCAACTTACTATCTGTCATTTTAGCTGGAACTGAGTGAGAAATATGCCAATCAGACTTGTGGACTTTGTGGGGACTTCAATGGCTTTCCAATTTACAATGAGTTCTTTTCAAACAGTAAGTGTTTTAAATAAAAAAATTGGCATGCAGGGTCTCTAACATGCTTTTTTTTTTTTTGTATTCTTTTATCTCTGACATCAGCATTCCTATTGTTAATTCAGAACATAGGATTCGATCTCTGTTTAAAAATATGTAGTAGAGAGATCAGATCATGTGATTTAACACTTTAAGTGTAAATGTAGTACCGGTGCTAAAAACTGATTGCATATTTCTTGCATGCCGTTGTTGTACACCATTTTGTTATACCTAATTAGCTAACTCCATAAAAATGATCCAGATTTTCACTAATAAGATAAATAATATAGAAATATATTCAATAAAAAAAAAGGCAATTGAATTTTTTAAACAGTACATTTCTTGTTTCAGTTCTGTCTTAAAATTGGCATATCCACATTTCCCTGCTGAATTGCATAATCTTTGTAAGATATAATCTTTCTCTTTTTAAACAATCCCCAGTTTGAGCATTTTCTTAAACCTTGTCTTACAGCAGTCTCTGTCTTTCAAAATCCCTATGTAGATTTTTTTTTTCCTCTTCCCTACATGGGCTCAACATAATATGGAAAGAGTTTGTTATTTTTCTAGTAAAAATCTTGGTGTGCATCTAGACATAATAGGCTGAGCACTGGTTTCTAATGTTTACTTTTTCCAGGGTGTTGTGCAAGGTAAATTGAGTCAGTGCTTCCTTTGGAAGGGGCGATGATCACATTAAAAGATTTAAGGGAACCAAGTGCTTTGGCCAGTCTTGAGCTGAATTCTTGAGAGAAGAAAAAAATAACAGGCACTTGCATTGAACAAAACCCCCCAGCCTTCATTATTAAACTTCTTTTCTACAGATATTAGGATGTCTGCCTTGCAATTTGGAAATATGCAGAAAATGGATGGACCAACAGAACACTGTGAAGACCCCACTTCTACCCCCTCATATAATTGCACTGATAATCTTGTAAGGATGTTTTCACTATTCTTTTATTTATCTCTCAAATTTATCTGTTCCCTTCTACAGCTTCAGATAGGTCAAGAGGAAAAGCCCTCAGGGGATCCTAATTTAAAAAGGGTTATAAGATTCTATTAAATAATAATTACAAAAAGGAACAATAAAAACAAAACAAAACAAAACAAAAAACCAACCAAAACTTCTTTTTATTTACTGGAAGTTTACTTTTTTTTCTCCAAAGGATGACATATGCCAGAAAACACTGACCAGCTCTGCATTTGCAGAATGTAATGACCTTGTTGATGTTAGAGAGTACATTACAGTTTGCCAAGATGACTTGTGCCGCTCTGAGGAATCTAAAAACTCCTCATGTATCTGTGACACCCTTGCTGAATACTCCCGGCAGTGTGCTCATGCTGGTGGGCATCCCCCGAACTGGAGAACCTCAAACCTGTGCTGTAAGTATCATTGGAGACAGCCTGACTTTATGCTCAGTAACTAAAAAACAACAAGCTCTCAAATGATGCTGAGGATGCAGTTACAGGCCATTTAAGATGGTATTCATCAGAGGATTCTGATGTACAAGTTCCAACATGAAGACTTAAAATAGGCTAAGGATTTTAATGCACACTGGATTAAGCACTGTAAACACTGATATGGATACTAATAAGAGTCGAAGTGTAATTTAATTAAATGGGACAGTAAATAAAGCAAATAAAGGAGAAACAAGAAGAAAAAACGAGGCAAGCTTGCTTGCTTGCTTGTACTCCTATTTCTCTCCTTTTCCCATGGTGGCTACAGCATTCCTTGTTCTCAATTATTAACTGATTGGGTCTTCACAGGTTTGGCTGGTTAAGCACTTATTTATCTCTTCTGACTTGGTAATGAGGAGTTTGCACTGATTTAGACCCATACTTGATTATGGCATGGTAGCTGTTGATACTGTCACCTGCATTTGCTCCAAAACAAAAGCCCATGAGGTACTACTTGCCCTTCTGATGGCATTAGAAAATGCATATATGCTAAAGCTTTAGGAATTTAAATCTTACATTTCGCCAGCTATAAAGGTGTTCATGGGAAGAGAGCCTTCAGTAGAAAGACAGACCTTGCTGACTTTCTGGGGTCATTACCTTGCTGTCCCTAGAAATCCAGCTCTGCACTAGTCATGGAATGCACATCTCAACAGTAAAATATGGATCTAGGTGATTAAACTTGCAGATTTTGAGAGCTGGTAGTCAATTTGCAGTTTGGTGCACTTCTTTTATCTAGCTGGAAAAATTAAATGAATATATATATTTACATATATAGTGACCTAGAAATACTTTTGACTGAAAAAAAATCAATATTTCTTCCTTTTAAATTTCAGCCAAGAAGTGTCCTTTCAACATGCAGTACGAGGAGTGCAACACCCCCTGTGCTGATACATGCACAAATCCTGAACGATCTCAGTTTTGTGAAGAACACTGTATTGATGGTTGTTTCTGCCCCCCAGGCAAGTTCTAAAGTACTTACATCTCTGATCTCAAAGAACAATAGCTTACCTGTAGGATTTGGGCAGGTTCCATGTGGGCTTTAATGTATTTGCATTTGTATCTCATGTATTTGCATTTTTCACAGCTGCAAGTGAAAAGCATTTGTCATGTCTCAACCGAGAAAAGATATCTGAATTAATTGCCAATACATGTGTAATATTTAGAAAGCAGGAAAAAAGAACAGCAAACAGATCAAGACCAGTCTTTCAACCAGCCACCTGTGCTACAATAAGTCCCTCTTTCTAAGCAGGTGGAATTTAAGAATACAAAGGTTGAATCCTTCACTGAGCAAACTGACATAGTCATACTATCCTCAGCATCGGTATGTCCATTCACAACAGCTGCAGATCCACCTCTAAGATGATATTTAGGATTTGTAACAAACAAAATGGTGTATAGGAAATGCCTCTTTAATTTATCAAGGTTTTGTCTTTTTTTTTTTTTTTTTAATCTAGGGACTGTATTTGATGACATCAACAATTCTGGCTGCATTCCCCAGCAGCAGTGCTCCTGTATTTACAATGGCAACACCTACGCTACAGGAACTTCTTTTTCAGAGCCATGCCAGACCTGGTAACCTTTGTTGCTTTTTTAACTCACTATTTCCTCTCAAAAATTTAATGAGTTTAATAGTTTATTATATGCCATTGCATCATTGGTAATTGACATGTGTATTTAACTGACCGCTACAGTTCCAAAATACCCCGAAAGAACATTATTTGTTTTATTTAGCTACAGCCGTAACTTGCTTTGCACTCTAACTCATGGTGATCAAAGCAAGGATTTACAATGTTTAGATTTCACATCAGTCAATTAAAACGCTTCCTCTTTGCTTATTTTGTTCAAACATTTGGATTGCTCTAAGAGGAATGAAGTTTCAGTCATTAATGTATTTGCAAATATTTATTTTCTCTGGAGAAAGCAAGGGATGACATAATATAACCTCCATTTCACAATTATTAATCCTGTACCTGTGCATTACCACATTACCTTAGAAGATAGACACAACCTGCATCAGAAGTAAATGTGAAATTACATTTCCTTATTTATTAGTTTGTGATACCACTATATTTAAAAAAAAAAGAAAACAAAAAAACCCCACAAGAGATATTTTAATTTGTCATTGTGCTTTCTCTTAGCTGAAAAAACCCAAACAACTAGTTATCCAATATCTGTTTTAGAGAGTTCAACTGTCCAAAGATAGCAAACAATTAAATAAGCAAGGTGAACGGTTACCAGAGTCATTCCATAACAAGTTCACAATGTTTTGGGAAGTCTTAAGTCTAGATTCACTATGTGTCAAACTACAGCCTGAAGGGAAAAGCAAGAGAAAGCCAGCTGAACCTAACATCCCTGTTACTCTGGACCACTGTCACTGATTTCAGCTAACTTGATTCTTCCAGTACCTGCAATGGAGGCCAGTGGAGCTGCCAAGACATGTCATGCCCAGGAACATGTTCAGTAGAGGGAGGTTCACACATTTCCACCTATGATAAAAAACGTTATGATCACCATGGAGACTGCACTTACGTCCTTTCTAAGGTGGGACTCAGACATTACTAGGTCATAAAGCCTTATACATTTATAGAAAGAAAACACTTCAATCAACACTTCTGCAACTTAGCAGTTTTGACATGCAGACATTACATTACTTGCCACTTAGCCAGATGTTTACTATGCTGCCATTCAAATGACAATCATCATTTAACTAGTAGGATGCCGTGCAACTGTATACAGTGTTCACTGGAAAATTTCCAGTTCTGTGATAGATTAATTGAAGGGCATTTTCTTTTTTAAGAATTTGCTTAGTATACATTCTTTGGTATGATTAATCCAGCTTTCTTACTGAGTTGCATAATTTTTGTCATGTTACTCTATTATATGGTATTTGGCCAAATGGTACCAGTCTGAAAAATTACATTAACAGTTCTTAAAAAAAAAAAAAAAAAAAAAGATTTTAAACCAAAATTGGTTTCATTTCTGTGAAATTCAAATACAGAAAATCAGTTTAAGTTACCTAATATATTTCACTTTGGTTTTGAACATTTTTACAGGAAATAGAAAAATTAGAAGTTAATGATAATTAAAATATTTAATTACAGGCATGTGCAAGTGAAATATTTTCATGTTTTAGGGGCTTTTTCCATTTGTTTTTTTTTGCTTTCCTTATGCCTCACCTGCACAATTCAGTAAAATTAAATAAAATGTCGTATGTTACTGTTCACCTGAGGCATGTTTTATCTGAAATTTTGTCTAGTATAGATACTGGCTACAGAAAGATGAGAGTTACAGTAGAATTGAATAAAACATTAGAAGCTGACATGAATAAAAACACCAAATATGAATATGCATAACCATCTTGATATCCACATGGATATAATCAATAAAATACAGATTCTAGTTTTCTTGTTCCTAATCATTAAAACAGGGCAAAACTGAATCTTCAGCCAAAGAGGGTCAGGGATTTGTGAGAGCCTGTATCTTCTTCAGAAAGAGAAATATTTTCTCAGAGTTGAGAGAAGATTTTACAGTGAAAGCTTCTGTATTTAGACTTCCATGAAATAACTGCTGGCATTTTTTTTCAGGACTGTAAAGATGAAACATTCACCATCCTCGTAGATCTACGCAAATGTGGCCTAACAGACACTGAGACATGCTTAAAGACAGTGACCCTCAACATGAATAAAGGACAAACTGTAAGAATGCAAAATAACCATATTAAAAATATGGAGAGAAAAGTAACTAGGTCTTAATCAGTCAGGGAGCTGCATTTCTTTGTTAAATGTTCAACATATATGATGAGTGCATGTTAATTTTAATCAAGTGAAAAGAAATCAGACCAGCCATAAATTTGGCTTTGTGGAATTTCATTAAGAAACACGTTGTACTCACAAAGCAGAAAAAAGCTATTTTCTTTCCTAATTAAATGGAAGAAATCCAAGAGTTTTAATATTAGTAGCTACAATTACAACAGTAAGGGATGTAATTCATCACTAAGATGTGTTCAAAGAAAACAAGATGATGCAATCCATTAAAAACCTGAAAAAGTCACTTTAACAGTAGTTCTTTTGCAGCAGGGAAAATTAGTTATGTGTGCAAGGTTGAAATAGGGAGGAGGTGAAATCATAAAGATCTAGCCTTTTTATTGAATATCTGTTTAATTAATATCACCATTATTACTCCTTGGATTATAGTTATTCTTCACACATGATTGGCAGTCCAGAAAGCCAGCCTGGGCTGAATTAAAAGCAGTGTGGCCAGCAGGTTAAGGAAGGTGATCTGCCCCTTGACTCTGCAGACCCCATCTGGGGTGGTATCCAGCTCTGGGGCTCCCAGCCTAAGAAGAACATGGTCCTATTGCAACAGGTCCAGAGGAGGGCCACAAAGACAATCAGAGGGCTGGAGACGGTCTCCTATGAGGACAGGCTGAGAGAGCTGGAGTTGTTCAGCCTGGAGAAGAGAAGACTCAAGGGAGACCTTAGAGCGCCTTCCAGTCCCTAAAGGGGGCCTGCAAGAAAGCTGGAGAGGGACTTCTTACTAGGGCACAAAGTGATAGAACAATCACTTTGTGATTTTTTTGTGAGTGGCTTCAAACTGAACGAGGGCAGGTTTAGATTAGATGTAAGGCAGAAATTCCTCACTGGGGCGGTGAAAAACTGGAACAGCTTTCCCAGAGAAGTTGTAGATGTCCCATCCCTGTAAGTATTCAAGACCAGGTTGGATGGGTCTTTGAGCAACCTGGTCTAATGGAAGGTGTCCCTGCCCACAGCAGGGAGGTTAGAACTAGAAGACCTTTAAAGTTCCTTTGCAACCCAAACCATTCTGATTCACACAGTTGCCTTTTGTTCCTCTTCCTTAATAGGTCGTTGAGGTCAGACCTGATGGTAGTGTGTTTGTGAACTCAATCTACACCCAGCTGCCCATGTCAGCAGGTATTTTTTTTTCTCTAACTGTGAATGATACAAGTGCTTTTGAAATAAAGAGAAATGTTTAGTGTCATAAAGAAATGAGAGACAGTACAAGCATAGGAAAGGGTTTAAATAGTAGTAAAGAGCATGTACAATCTCCTGATTTGATCACTCTCAGGTTTACTTCCTTCTCACCACTCAAAATTGAATGCAGAAGACATCTTTTTAACTCTCTTACCTCTTTTTTTAAACTACTACACCTGTGCTTACACTTGCTTAGGAAGAAATTTGATTTTTTCTCTGTTTCAGTAACTAATGATTCCATGCGTTTCTCTGACCCCCAAATCACTTTATTTTCCCCCTCCAGCAGAGTGAGGGCTCCAATGTATTCTGTACAAGCTTAGAAACAAAAATATAAATATTCTTGTTAACTCAGTGACATACAGTTTTTCCTACTTATTCTCTTTGAAGTAGTAATCTCTAACTGCTTATGTTCTGGCAGCAAATAAAGTTAATAACTTGGTAGCTGAAACCAGATTTTGAGCCATAAATTTTGATTTATATTTCTGATTCATTTTCATAAAGACTGGCTTTATTTCACCTCAGAATTTGCAACAATTGTGATAGAAATTCAAGAAGAACAGTATCACGTTTTCAGCATTTGACCTCATCCTGAGAGTGATCATTTTGTTTTTCACGTGTAGCTAATGTTACCATGTTCAGACCTTCATCATTCTTCATGATCATGCAGACAAACTTTGGGGTCCACCTTGAAATTCAGTTCATACCCATGATGCAAGTGTTTGTGCGACTGGATCCGATTTTCAAAGAACAGACTTGTGGTAAGTGAATGAAATATAAGAACATCTTGATTCATGCCTTTTGCGTAGTATGAGCGGTATAAACTTTTCACTACTTTTCAACAGGTCTCTGTGGAAACTTCAATAATATCCAAACTGATGACTTCAAGCTCATAAGTGGAATTATTGAAGGAACAGCAACAGCATTTGCTAACACATGGAAAACTCAGGCTTCATGTCCTAACATCCAGCAGAGTTTTGAGAACCCTTGTGCACTCAGCATTGATAATGGTGTGTGCTTCTTAGAATTTTTTCTTTTTTCTTCTTTGTGCTCATCCCTAAGGAAAACACATCTGTTGGAAAGCAAAGATAAAAAATAAAGATTTACATATTTGGTAAAAACAGGCATCTGAAATCAGAAAGAAATATTCAAAAACAACAGCACAGAAGACAAGTAACAAAATAAAGAGTCATAGAAACACAGCTGAAGGAAACTGTAAGGTCAAACCTTATATTCATCCCCTTCAGCAAGTCCTCTTCTTTGGTTTTAGAAAACTTAGATCACAAGCTGAGTGAAAAGAAAAAAAAAAGGCAGAGAGGAGAGATTTAATGAAGTGTCAGAACTGGCTTCATAGACCAGGGTACTGTGGTTTTGTGACCAATGAAATACAAAGGGTAATGTGCATTTGTATTGTTTCTTCTCTTCACAGAAAAATACGCTCAGCATTGGTGTGGACTGCTAACTGACAGCAAAGGACCTTTTGCTGATTGCCACTATGCAGTGAATCCTGCTGTTTACCACACGGTACTTTGTTAGACTCTTTTTCCCTTTAGAATCAATAGAAATGGAATTATTTCAACTAGCTACCAGAAAAGGACTGTTCCAGACACGTCTTATGCGCTGCCTGTATCTTAATTTCTGTACTGCAGCACTTCCTTCTTTCAACATTTGTTTCTGTTTGTGTTGTAACGTTACCTTATTTCAATTGTCGGTCTTGGCTTCAAGATCCTGACTTGTTTACAAATGAAAAGGCAGGTATTCACTCCTGGAAGGTTTTGCACATACAGCAGAAAGCATATGTAAACGCATGTCAAATGCTAGTTTGAGTATCAGTGAATTGTCATCTCATCAGCCTAGTATCCCATTAATAGCCACTTGGTACAGAATGCCCATAATCATCATTCTGCTATCAAGGTGTTGCAAATCTTTCTTCTCATTAGGACTTATCCAGGTACAGACACCAGCGAAAAGATGTGTCTGAGCTGCATGCTGTGAACAGAGCTTTCTATGCTATTATGCAGCATATCCACTGAAGTGTCTCAGAAAACCATGAAGCTGTTAAATATATAACAGACTTGAAGACCGCTATTTCCTAGTAATAACTGCAGACATCAACTGAACTTCCATTGCCTGCATTCTCCCCTGCCAGGAAACTTAGACAAAGACTAGACAGTGATAAAAGCTCTGTTACTGGGGTCTATGAGTAAGCATACCTGAAGAAGGATTAGGAAATAAGACCAGAAAGATAATGTTCATTGTTTTTTTAGATTGACCATATTACCAGTGCCGAGACTTAATTTTTCTTTCCATTCTTAGAACTGCATGTTTGACACATGTAACTGTGAAAATAGTGAGGACTGTCTGTGTGCAGCCCTGTCTTCCTATGTGAGAGCTTGCGCTGCAAAAGGAATCCAGCTGCAGGGATGGAGGACTGATGTCTGCAGTAAGTGCTCTTAACTACCCCATTTTCTAAGAACACACATCAAAAAAACCTGCTGATTAGAGATATTTTCTACTAATTTCTAGATAAATTTGTAACTGTTGAGGAAGAAATTTTGTTAAGTGCACTCCTGTAATTCTCTGCTGTCCCCTTAGAATCAATCTATTGCTAGCAAGAGCGAATACAAATAGATGGGAGACATAGCTTGATTGGGAAAGGGACTGTTGTTATGAAAGTGCCTCCAGCTGTTTCTGAACTTTGAGTTTCACTACAGCTTTGTCAAAAATTACTGTAGAGAAAATGTGACATATTAGAATAACAGTACTAATAATACCACTTGCAAATGAGAGGTCTTTGAAGCTGCATGCAGGGTTCTGCTCATCCACCATGTCTGTTTTCAGCATACCACAAGACACTCAGGGAGACATCTTGTCTCATACTTCAAGGAGTTTAGGAGTCTTGGCAATGAATGGCAACACCAAATGGAGGTTTCTGAACTTTCATTTGAAAAATTATTTTCTTCTTTGCAGGCATCACTTACTCCAAATGTACAGTAGCTTTTCAGATCTAACTCTGGAAGAATTCAGAAATACATTTACATGAATGATGAAACATAAGCAGATGTGCACAGTATTGTTCACATGTTATTTCTACTGCCTATGTTGTTTGGTTTTTTCCCCATGAGAATTTACCATCTAGAATTAACAATCTATTTTATTTTCCTCTCTCCAGCAAAATACACCACCTCATGTCCCAAATCCCTAAGCTACAGCTATACCATCTCTTCCTGTCCACCCACTTGTCGGTCTCTGAGTGAGCCTGATGTCACATGCAACATTAAGTTTGTCCCAGTTGACGGCTGCACCTGCGTAAACGGAACCTACATGGATGAGAGTGGCAAATGTGTCCCTGCAAATGAATGCCCCTGCTACTACAGAGGATCTCCCATACCATTTGGAGAGGTTGTCCATGAAAATGGGCAAGTATGGTAAGTAAATATTTTGAAAAACATTCCAGCAATAGCATACCTAGTTTCTCATTAAAATCTGTTACATTTAAGATGGTTTCATGCTGTCTCCTGAATTTCTATACAGTGCTCTTCTCTTGAACTTTTTCAGCTTTAAGTTCTTTCATTTTCAACTTTCACAAATGATACATATTCCCCTGAGCTGCAAGATAGGGACAGAAGCAGAATGAAGCCACTACAATGAAAAGTAAAATCATTAGTTACCTGTTACACCACTTAAAAACACATCTGCCTGTGCTCATGGGGTCCACCCAAGGGTACTGAGGGAGCTAGTGGAAGTGCTCACTGAGCCACTTACAATCATTTGTCAGCAGTCCTGGCTAACCAGTGAGGTCCCAGTTCATTGGAGGTTAGCAAATGTGATGCCCACCTACAGTAAAGGCCAGATGGAGGATCTGGTGAACTGCAGGCCTCTCAGTCTGACCTTGGTGCTAAGGAAGATTATGGAACAGATCACCTTGAATGCCATCATGTGACACATATGGGACAACCTGGGGATCGGGCCCAGCCAACACAGGTTTAGGGAAAGCATGTGCTATTTGCCCAATCTGATCTCTCTCTATGAGCAGGTGACCCGCTCAGTGGATGAGGGAAAGGTTGTGGATGTTGCCTGCCTGTACTTTGACACCAGGGCTGTGATCGTCCAGCTGTGCTGGGCATTGGTGAGAGTGCACCAAAAATCCTGTGTTCAGTTTTGGACCCCTCACTGCGAGAAAGACATTGAGGTGCAGGAGTAAGTCCAGAGAGAGCAACAAACCTGGTGAAGGCTCTGCAGCACAAGTCTTACAAGGCACGGTTGAGGGAGCTGGGAAGTTTAGCCTGGAAACAAGGAGCCTCAGGGCACCTTATCACTCTGCACAACTATCTGAAAGGAGGCTGTAACAAGGTGGGGATCTGCCTCTTCTCCCAAGTAACAAGTGATAGGGGACATGAGGAAATGGCCTCAAGTTACACTGGGGGACCTCAAGATTGGATGTTAAAAATTTCTGCACTGAAAGAATTGTAAAACATTGGAACAGGCTGCCCAGGGAAGTGGTTGAATCACCATCCCTGGATGTATTTAAAAGAGATGCAGATCTGGCACTTAGGGACATGCTTCAGTGGTAGAGTTGGCAGTGCTGGTTGGACTCAATGATCTTAAGGGTCTTTTCCAATCTATATGTTTCTATGATTCTATGATATTTCTGGACTGATAGAGCAATTATATTTATGGGCATTTCTTATTTAATTCCATAATTTTTCAAGTATAAATTTATGACAATACCAGCAAGGAGAGATCTTATGAGAATGTAAATAACAGAGACTTATACTCATCACAACCTATGAATTTTCCTGTTAACCAATAATAGATATCATATGAAAGCAGCACATGTAGTGTTATTGAGGGAATTTTTTTCCTGAGACTGCAAAACAGCATTTTGGAACACCTTTCAAAATTCTTACCTGACAAGTGATAAGTAGCTCTCCGTCTCAATATATGGTTTGAGGGGAAAAAAAAAAAATGTTTTTCCCTCTCTCACAGCTCTTGTGTCCAGGGAAGACTGAATTGCATTGGAGCACCGAATCCAACTCCAGGTAAAAATAATCTTCCAGTTTTTTTTTTTCTCTTTGTCAGATTTTAAAAGGCAGGAGTGCACCTACATTAATCATAAGACCTCTTTTTACATAAAGACATCTTTTTCTGAAATACTGTGGGGGTTTTTTCCTGAGAATTCAGTGCTCTGAAGTGTATCTACTCAACAGAGTGAATAGGGACAATAATCTCTACTAACTGAAATAGGGAATTTCCGAAGAATTTCTAGATGGTTTTAATGGCTACAGCTGTGGAATAAACTCTATGCCATCTCTTTACTACTCTCACTTCTTTCCTTCCTCTAGTCTGTGAATCTCCCATGGTCTACTTTGACTGTAGAAACAACACTGCAGGAAAAACTGGAGCAGAATGTCAAAAAAGTTGCCAGACTCTGGATATGCAGTGTGTAAGTATGTCATGGCTGAATGAAATGGTGCTTCCAAGTTTTGTTTGTTCTCTTACTGCTAAAGTAATTGATCAATCAGATCTACTCAACATCTACAACACAGGTACTTTATTCTCGTAGCAAAAGCCTAGAACAATGTTGTGAAACATCAGCAATGGGACCCTTAGATCAAAATATAATAAAGTAACATCGAAATTAAATCTTGAGATTAGTGTCTACCTTACTTCAGCTACTGCAGGTAACAGGAGCTAGTAGTGAAAAATCTGGGGCTCTATCACACATTTGACTTCTGTAGGAGAAAATTAGTGGCTAAAAACTGGCTAGGAGAAATTATTCTTTCTCATACCCTGCTGCATTTGTGAGCTTCTTACACATCTAATAATATTACTCCACCTAGGTTCTTGGTGGCCACACGCCATTTCATAAATAAGTATCATACCAGATAAACAGATTTCAGTGTAACTCAACCAAACCAGATTTTACTTACTTTTCTTTTTAAAAGTCCATTCAATCACAAATCATCCACTACAAAGTGCAATATCCAATGTATTTTAAATTTCACAGATTCCACCAGAACAATCAGGATTGGCATACATAAAACATTTATCTTTAATGGATTTATATTCTATTAAATCAATGGCCAATAACTTCCTTTTTGTTCCATTGTCCTAGAAGTACTTCATAGTTCTCTCCCATTTAACCTGGGCAGCAAAAAGAATATATAAAGACATTTTATGAGAATTTAATCTTCCTTTTCTTAATGTGATTATTTCATTCTGAAATTATGTCTTTCTCTTGTTTTTTCCAGTATAGCTCACAATGTACATCTGGCTGCATGTGCCCAAATGGGCTCGTGTTAGATGGAAATGGTGGTTGTATTCCTGAAGACGAATGTCCCTGTATTCACAATGAAGTCATGTATCAGCCTGGGGAAAAGATCAACTCTGACTGTAACACCTGGTAAATACATCTGTGGAAGTAACATTCCTGGTTGTCTCATTTGTCTTTCTAAAGACCTTAAAATAGTACAGCAGTGATGAAAGATTTGGATTGCACATTTAATTAATTGATGGATATTTTAGTTTTGGATTACACAGTATGACCAGGTTGCCTTCTATTCTATATCAGATGGCCAAAGCATAGAATGGGAAGCAACATTTGGGACTACAGGGTTCATTAAGTATTTTGCAGTTTATGTATTCAGAGTAGCAGAACAGAACTTCGCTTTAATTCTTTACATGAAAAATGTAAAAGATTATTTTAACTCCAGAATCAATATAACATATACCAGGGGTGAGTTTGCCAAACAAACACCGACTGCTGGGATATGTCTACTCAAAAACAGTGAGTTGTTTTATTATTTATATATTTTATTCTCTTTTCTAGTGTATGCAAGAATAGGAAGTGGGAATGTACCAAAAATCAATGTCTGGGCACTTGTGCTGTTTATGGAGATGGTCATTATAATACCTTTGATGACAAAACATTCAGCTTCAATGGAAATTGTGAATACACACTAGTCCAGGTACTGATAGTTAGCAATAACAAGTGTGAGGTAATTTTGATTGTGCCTGTAAAAATAATATATTTTTAAATGCTATTATCTACCCAGGACCATTGTGGAAAGAGTGGCTCAGCCAATGGGACCTTCAGGGTTGTCACTGAAAATATTCCTTGTGGTAACACTGGGACAACTTGCTCAAAATCCATCAAAGTCTTCTTAGAGGTAAGAAGGTTGTGCATATAGACCAGTTTTGTTCTGTATTCTATGCTTAGGAGAAGCCTAGGTATCCATTGCTTCAAGGAAGTTGGAAAATATTTTAAAAACCAATTCAACTGTTATGTTAGGTTTATATTAGATGCAAGTGAAATATTTGGTAGAGCTTCCTAGCTTTCTATATTTTCCATTTCCCACAATATCTTATACCATTATTGGTAAAACAACAGAAAATCAGTCTTTAGCAGAAAGTTAGCCTATCATGTCAGAATATTCTTTTATTCTATGCAATGTAGTTCCTTCATGATGCTCAAAAGACTCTTTTTTTGGCCTATGCCATTTGAAATGTCTTTTACCACACTTCCAGGAACCTGAGATCTGAGAAACATAGTTTTGAGCTATATAATTTTGCTGATTTGTTTTCCTTGTATAAGCTAATCATAGTACTCTTAAAAGCAGAAAAACATGTTTGAGAGCACAGCTGCAGCTACTGACCTCATTTCTAATTACCTTTTCCTCCTGTTTCAGAGCTACGAACTGATACTTGGTGAAGAACATGTCAGTGTAGTAAAGAGAGGACAAAATAATGAGGTGCCATACACAATCCGCTATATGGGTATGTACTTGGTAATTGAGACCACAAGCGGACTGACCCTCATGTGGGACAAGAAAACCAGCGTCTTCATCAAGCTCAGCCCTGATTTTAAGGTGTGGAACTAGCACTTAAATGGCAATATACACTCCAGATTTGTCTGGGTGTGAATTTTGTTGAGACTCTGACAAGATCCCGAACAGGTTTAGCATTCCTGGAGGACACCCCATGTTGTTTTTCATTCCTCTGGTACCTCAGGAAGCTGTGATGTCCTTCTGCTGTTCTGAGCTCTGAAGGCTCAGTGTCTACTTGGCCTGACAGAATTTAAGCTGGCAAACTGCTATTTTGGACTTTACTTTGTTAAAATTACCCACTGAACCTTGGTAAAGGTTATCAGACATTATTAAAATTACATAACTACATGTGTATAGATCAACTGAGTAGTCTTGATCTTGAATATGCTACCACATATTTTTCAAGCTTGTAACTACACAGGTGACAAGGAAAATGCATTCCCATTATCCTTTTCCTATCTTACGATACATCCTATCTTATGATACAATCCTTTTCCTAGCTTATAAGTACTAAAAACTGTAGTAAATAAGGAATTTGCTATCTTATCACTATATACCACAGTGACATTTAAATTAGGTATATAAATAAAGTCAGATTTAGATCTAGATATACCAACTTGCTTCAGTACCATAGGTTCTTTTGCTGCCTCACCCACTGGCATGTTATAAAGACAGTAGCAGTATGAAAAGTATGCACCTTAGATTCATAGAGAAAGCATAGCATCTATTGCAGCCTACCACAGTTGTACAGATCCATACATTTAGAATGAGGGATATTTCTGGATGTGCAAGGAAAACATTATTTCTTTTTATACCTGTTTTCTTTTTTTATACCTATCTTAGTGGTAAAGACACAATGAGTAGATTATGTGGATTATGTGGAACTGGTAATACTTATGACAGCTTTATAAGGCTGGTTTTTTATATGTACATCTTTGTATAAAACAAGGCTTAAGTGTAAATCTTAATCAGCTGAGTACTAATTTCCTTGTCAAAGCAGAAGGTTACAATGACAGATATGGTTTTATTGTTCAGATTTAAAAGAAGAAAAGTCAAGAGCAGTATCCTTTTAGCCTTAGTGGTCATGATCTGTTGCTGAGAAAACAGAGCATGAAGGTGGTCAGGACTGATAGAACAAAATGGCACCATTTCAAGAGCTGAATTTCAAATATTCTTTTAGTCTCAGATGTTGTTTCAAGTTTTGTCACATCTATTATTATTTTATTTACTTCCTTTTGCAGGGCCAGATCTGTGGCCTTTGTGGAAATTATGATGGCAACAGCATCAATGACTTTACTACAAGGAGTCAATCTGTAGTAGAGAATGTCCTAGAGTTTGGAAACAGCTGGAAAGTATCCTCTACATGTCCTGATGCTAACAATATCAAGGACCCATGTTCTACCAACCCTTACCGAAAGTCCTGGTCAGAGAAGCAGTGTAGCATCATCAACAGCAACGTCTTTGCCGCCTGTCACTCTCAGGTATTACCAGGGCAGAAGTTTATTGTGTGAAAACTAAGTCTATATGTCACTGAAGGTGCTATCCTCATATGTTTTAATATGCATGCCTCAGTTACTAGCATGTTTCACTTCAGATAGTGTCAGGAAAACTTCGATCTGAACCCCATGTGGTGGAACAGATTTATAGTCCCTACCTGTAAGAAATAAAAAGACAATAAGTTTATAAGAATTATTATTGAATAAAAATTCTCATATACCAGGTACAGAACACAAGCTCGATGTAGTAATAACATAGTAATGAAGTATCAGCATAGCCTTTATCTGACACTAAGTACACACCAAACGTTGCCAGATAACTCTGTGCAATTGCCTAATATTTCTGGGGAAAATTAATCTAATCTTCCCCCATTACACATGTCTGGTTGTCTAAAAATCTGTCAATATGTGATTTGAATGTATCATTTGGCATCACCTCCAGCATTCAACAGTGTCTTACAAAAGAAAAAGAAATTACCAGTGTAGGCCTTTTTTCTGAGATACTAAAAATTGTAGTATTAAGAAAATTACTCTAGCAAAGCTAAGAAAGAATTTAGAAGGCAAGATGTATAGTATTACATTTCTGTTTAATAACAGGTTGAACCAGCAAAATATTACCAAGCATGTGTGACAGATGCTTGTGCCTGTGACAGTGGAGGAGACTGTGATTGCTTCTGTACAGCAGTAGCTGCCTATGCCCAAGCATGCAGTGAAGTTGGTGTATGCATAGCCTGGAGAAGCCCATCAATTTGTCGTGAGTTTTATGTCATAAACACTTCTTCTGAAAGTCTAGTTAAATGTACAGTGTCTTCCTGATGTCCTTGAAACATGCTCTTCGTATCTTACATATGTGCAGATTTTTCATGCTTAAGCTATTTGCTCTTTTTTCCTTTTTTTTTCCCCTGAACGTGTCCAACTTTCTGTTTCTCCTTAGCACTGTTCTGTGATTACTACAATCAACAAGGAGAATGTGAATGGCACTATAAGCCTTGTGGAGCCTCCTGTATGAAGACCTGTAAGAACCCAAGTGGAAAATGCCTCAATGACTTGCCAGGCTTAGAAGGTAAAAAGAGCTTCAAGTACCTTTTAGTGGGTACATATTATTATATCTTCAATTGTCTTAATGGAGTGTATTTCCGCCATTAGCTGCATTTGCACAAATCAACTCTCTTCAGTATCATTACATCCACATGAACAGAGTCAGAGTATGGAAACTGGAGTCAAAAACATCTCTAAGACTAGGTCCTTGTGGATGGCCTCTCCTGATGCTGGTACTCTGCACTACTTACTAGAGTTACTGAAAAAAAATAAAGTAAAAATGTTATGACAATTAAAAACAAGATCTGCAAATGCATTCTGCACAAATAAAATTTCTGCTGACTGTATCTCATTCTTACCTTTTCTACTTTGTACATGCCCCCTTCCTTCCTCCAGGCTGCTACCCTAACTGCCCACCAGACAAGCCATATTTCCATGAGGATCAGATGAAGTGTGTTAGTCTCTGTGACTGTTATGATGATGAAGATGGAAAGATATATAAACGAGATGAATGTAATATATGGTAAGACTTAACATACCAGCCTCATCATATACAAGGAAAAACGATCAAAATAGAGTGGGAAATTGCATGTTCCTTTTACATGACCGCATTAGGCTATGCTGCCTGTGTAAAAATAATGCCTTATTATCTAATGATGGTTTTCTTACCGCATTAGTAAGGAGGTTTTATAGGATTTTATGTTCTATTGATTTTGTTCCTGATTATATTGCAAATCCTCAGCATAAAGATACATCGAGAACAAGAAGTCCTTTATGACCAGGCTTTCTCCATTTCACATTCCTGCGGCATGAAAAACATTGTGCTAGGACTAAAGATATCTAATAGTGACCTACTTCCAAGGATTTTATTACATACTTATATTGCTTGAGTATTTAGACTTTCCCTTTTTAGCCTGCTATTAAGTACAGAAACATTGTAAGTGCAAGGAAAGTGATATGAAGGAAATAAGGAAAGATTTCCTTAAGATTTCTACCTGTAGCTTTGTGTAAAATTTAACTTCGATTCTATTTATAAGGTTGGGTTTAACATAAAGAAAGAGTTGGGAAAATAATGGCCAAAAAGAAGCCAAAACCAACTGGACACTAAAGGCATAAGCACAAATAAAGTGCCTTACCTTTTGATGGCAGTATTTGTCAGAAAGATGACTAAACAAAGTGCATTCACAATCAAAAAATATATGGGTTTTTATGCTTTCTATTTCAGTGAGTGCACATCAGAAGGTTTACAGTGCAAGTTCAATGATAAAGGTAAGACAGTTAAGAAAAATTATTAAGTAAATGAAATATTGGATATTACCTTTTCATAGAATCCTGACAATAAATTTCTTCTGAATTACAGCCTGCCACTGCATTTATGAAGGAAATAGCTATAAATATGGTGAACTCATCTATAACACCACAGACGGAACTGGATGGTGTTTCAGTGCAACATGTGATGTCAACGGAACAATAAGCAGAAACATCTTTAAATGTGGCATTTTTACAACAACCCCATTTACATTTTCTACAAGTCAGCCCACAACTACTACTTCAGGTATGCATGAATAATCTTTAAATATCAAAAAAATTTCTGTGAGTGACTGAAAATTACCTGAAAGGGAGGACCTTTTCATCAATTAATGGCATATAATTTTACTTGAAAATCTTGACTTCTGCTGGAGCCATCAATTCATCTGGCAGCTTCAGTTGCCAAAGAAGACCATAATCAAGGATGTAGAAATGAGTACAGCATTGCCTACAAACTCAGCCTCCACTGTTTCATCATGGTTTTTCCAGGGAAAAAAAAATAATAGAGTTTTTAAATAATTGCATCCTGGAGAATCTTCTCATTTCCTTGCAAACAAAAACCAGCAGTTCTAGACCAGCTTCTGAAAACATGAAAGACAACTGCTGCCATTTCTTTAATTACTGAGCACATTACTAACAATTGAAGATAAGAAATTTAGTTTGAGGAAATGCTCAAACTATTTATAACCATTGTTTAGAACCTTTCCTAATTGTATTTGATAACCAAATCAACAGTTTCCTTCTACTCCCACAGCACACTTCTACTTTATTCCTGTAGTTATTTCATTATAGTGACCAAATGCTCAGCAATTTTGAGAAATATTCACAAAAAATGATACTACAGGAAGAACTAAATATTCAAATTTAAGTCTTCTGTTAAGCAACATTTATATGAAGAAAGTGGTAACTATTCCACATGGTCATCTTCATAATGCTAAGAATATGAAAAAAAATCTTTTTAAAATAGCTAAAAAATACTTATTAGATTATGTAGTTCATATATACTCTATGTATATTCTTTATTACAACGCACTATATGCAAAATACATATATGTTAAATATATATTATATTTTAGGTTTAGAAATATATGTTATAATACTAAAATACATAGAAAAGTCATTATTCTGTAAAAATATTTTAAAGTCTGCATGGTTATGCAGTTAAGAGTAAAAAAATACAGAGATAATAGCAATGTGAATAAAACCACCTCTACTTACACCATAGAAATCGTGATATTATATTATCTAAGTACTAACATACCATGCAAAGTATATCAGATTAGCTTTATTTTTTACAATTAATAGATGTCACAGAAAGTACCACTATAATAATAATATAAACAAAAGGTCAAAACCTACTTTAGAAATTAAATTCAAGACTGCCTAAGCATGTTCACTAAAGCTAAAATAGTACATTATATAAAAAATTATATAAAACAAAAATTTTATGGAAGATGAATAATTTTTTCCTGGCACTTCCTTTAATAAGAGCAGACAAGGCTTATGGTTCCTTCTTTTAATTACAGAAATGACAACTGCAACACCAGTGACAACTGTATGTGTGAAAAATGTGTGTACCTGGTCAGAATGGTATGATTCTACTCAGCCTGAAAACAAAGAGGACAGTGGAGATTATGAAACATTTGAAAGTCTCAAGGAAAAAGGATACAGTGTGTGTACAAACCCCAATGGTGTTCAGTGCAGAGCTAAAGAACACCCGGATAAAGAAATTAACCACCTTAACCAAACAATACAGTGTAGTCAGAGCAGAGGATTAATATGCAATAACCAGGACCAAGAATCTAAGCAGTGCTATAATTATGAAATCAGAATATCATGCTGCAGATACATACCATGTTCTGAAATACAATCTACAACACCAACAACCACAAAAGAATTCACAACAACTACTGCTGTAGAATCAACACAATTCACAGTACAGACAAAGATAAAACCAACAACACCAAAACAAGAAACTGAAGTGCAAAAGAGTGAAGTAACTACAACGTCACCGAATGACAGAGGAAGAACAACTACTCTGACTGAAACTTCAGTTACAGCAAGGACACCTGAAGTTTCAACAAGAGGTTACCAAACTACATCTCCTATAGTAGAAACCTCCACTGTGACAACACAGGCTCCAACACCACCCAATACTATCTCCACTCTCCCTGAATCAACCACAAAAATCACTGTTAGCACGACAGCTGTCTCCAGTACTACTGCCCTGCCAACACAAGGCACAACTGTCCCCACATCCACCACAACAGGGCCAACCCCATCCACTAGGACTGCCAGCACCTCTACAACCATCACCAGCAGCACGAAAACACCTACAGCAGCAAGTCTTCCAAATGTATTATCCACTGTGGCTATTCAAACAACAATATCACCAACTACTGCTTCCACAACTCGTGAAGAAAAAATAAGAAGCACCGCTGGCACCACAGCTGGCCCAACTACAACACTCCCCACAAAGGGAGCCACGACCATCATCGCAACCACCACCAGGACCTCTCCCCCTCAGACCGAAGGCACCACCATCATCACTACCACACCAACAGTGCCCACACCAGCCACCAGCACAGCCAGCACCTCAACACCCTCAGCAAAAACTGCTCCAGCACAAACCTCCACTGTGGCAACCCAGGCTCCAACTTCAGCCTCTATCACTTCCACAACTCATGAAGAAAAAATAAGAAGCACCGCTGGCACCACAGCTGTCCCCACTACCACA
>VYXB01004810.1:0-53488 GCA_013397135.1 Pachyramphus minor | reverse complement strand
ATCAGTGTACTCTCTTGTCTCCAAAATCCAGACATCTTGTTTTCTGGGATGAGGGGACTGAGAGATCAGTGCGAAATTCAGTAATGGATAGCAACAGTTCTTTTGGAACAAAAATCCTATTCTCATTCTGAGTGATGCAAACATGACATTCAGTTGTTTTCTTAAAAAAATTATATACAGAAAGACACTTGTCATTTACGTGGCACCTAGTTTACTGTCTCTTAGCCCAGACATCGTTGTAGTCTTTGCCTATTATTGCACATTTTGTGTTTGTGTATTCTTTCTTCCTGCATCTATTTTGCGGTCTATATCTAGAATTTCATCCTATTGATTTCAAACCATAATGATGGATCATCAGGACCATTACTGACTGTAAGCTTTTTGTCCAAGTGCTTCCAACCAGCTTGCTGTTGCCCACAAATTTTGTAGCTGGATTCTCTATTCCATTGTGCAAGTTTTCAGTGAGCTGATAAAACCGAAGCAAGTCTCAGAGCTTTATTGAAGCACTCTCGCAAAGTGATAGCAAACTATTAATAATTCTGAGTACAGAGGATAAGGTACCCAGCATAGACCAAACTAATAATGCTGTTCCCCTCTTTGACAGAGGAAAATGAGGAAAAGTCAAAATCTACCATATCCAGAGCTTTTCCACACTCCACAATGCCAGTTAACTGTCAGAGAAACTAATGAGTTTGGTCTGATACGATCTGTTCTTGACAAATCTAAGTTATCTGTTTCTTTTCAGCTTATTATGCTTGAGAGGATTAAAAACTGATTATTAATAATTTATTTCAGTATTTTTCCAGGTGTCAATATAATGCTACCTTGCCTAAAAATCCCCAGATTCCTGTTTTCTACAAGCTTTTAAAAGCTGTTCACTTTTATTTCTCTTTCCTCAGGCCTCTGGGAACTCACTATTCTTTGTGAGTTCTTGAAGACAATCAGTAATGTTTTGGAGATTGTTCTAGCTAGTTCCTTAAGTTTCATCAGACCCTATTGATTTGAATTAATTTGACTTATTTAAATACCCTGCTCTGTCCATGCTGTTGCCTGTGTTTCTCTCTTCTTGTTCAAACTATTTGTGATAAGCATTTTCTGCAAAGATAATGCAGAAAATGCATTTTCTGCATAGGTGTTAAGCACTTCAGCCTTTTCTGTGTCTGTCATTATCTGCCTCCACTTTCCTTCAGTCTTTATTATTACCTTTATCTAGAGTTTTTTCCTACTGTCTTTAATCTCGAGCAATCTGTGATTCATTTTATGTAGTAGCTTCTGAAGATTTATTCCATGCTAACTCTTGGCTTGTTCTACACATCTACTGATGTGTTTAACCTACATGCATTCAGAGTCCAGACTGGCTTAAAGCATGTCTATAGCGCAAATGTACTCACTGAGTATGCAGTGAGTACAGAGTTTCTCCCCCCCCGCCTGTGTACAATTTATACAGTTTGACATAATGGACTTCCTGTGCCTGTTTGGAAATTGTACCCAAGGTCACTGGGTTGTCTAAGATACAATTGGGCTTTCTGACTTGACCTACATATTTTCTTCCTGTGCACAAAGTCAGCAAGATGGAAATATGGTGTGGGAGTTCACAAGTGAATACGTTAAATCTGTAGTTTTCAGAACTGTGTGTCAGGCTGCCATATAATAGGGATATTATGGTATTATTTTCTTGATCAGCCTGAAATCCAGAGGAGAGGATTGCTTCCAACTGTTACTGGAACAACTCCTTAGGACTCTATATAAAGGAAAGACTTTTATAAAGAAAAAAAAACAAGAGTGTACTCCTTGTGAAATCTTAAATAGCAGCATACTTCAAAGTTAATTCTTTACCAAAAGATTTTCAGAGCTATTATTGGAATAGTAATTTTGTTTGCTTTGGAATATATAGGATAGCTTACAAGACACTTAGACCACTGTGACCGTGCAGCAGAACTTTGGCAAACTGCATCATAATAATTGATAGTTCTGTGAAAGGAAAGGTTTAGTTTGTCGTTATTCACTGGAAAAGTCAGAGGTGTTTGATGGCTGATAATCACTTCTGAAAGAACATCAGCCAAGCTGCTGCATCAGGGTTTGTTCAGAGTACATGCCATGTAGGTCTCTGAGTTTCCTCTGGGTTTATCCTGAGCACCGAGAAGTGAACTGCTGAGTAAAGTGGAGCTTGCTTTGCTCCGTCTCCCTCTACTCGGTCCCTGTGGGAACAGTCAGAGAAGCTGCTACTCTGTCACTGGGATGTAATGCTTCTCTGGACTTGTCCTGACACATTTGCCCTGTCAGATCAGAAATTCCTAGAAGACCTGTTTCTTTTCTGATGTGAACAACTGTTCATCAGATGAAATTAAATGCTAGTCAAATGAATGCACATTAGGCATTCCCTCATTGCAGTAGGAAGTGTGTAGGAGTTTTTGATAACAACAACTTTTTTTTCTCCTGGCATGTCCCAAGCCACCATGGTTCTAGTGGGACCTGCAAGGACTTAGCATCCCTGGATATTGATCTTTTACCATGTAAAATGTGTAAATATTAATTCAGGAGTTGATTCAACAGATACTGTCTCAGGAAGGAGGCTTTATGAAGGTATTGTTACTTGTTTTTTTTTGTTCTGGTAGCAATGCCTTGAAGCCTGTATCAGTGCTCAGGAGTCTGCATGTGTAGGTAATAACAAGAGAGTTCACTGCAGCACAGGAGAGAGCATAAGGCCCATTAAATGCAACATATTACTAACAGTGGTGTTACTGAAGTGTTGACAGGAAAACAGAATAGACCCCCCTTTTATTTTTAAACCTGTGACAGATTAGGAGACAAATCTATATGCAGCTGTATCAGTTTGTTACCTCCATTTTTCTTTGTAAAAGGAATTTTGATTGCAGAGCTGTCTGGTGCCATTCTATAGACTCTACTGAGAGTTCATGTTGCACTGAATCAGCAGGCTGTCAAGCCTTGAGAATCACCCATTCAGACAAGACTTTCACAAAGAACTAACTATTTCTTAGCCAAGAAAATCCCGTTTCTCAGGAATCTGTAACAGTCACACATTGAAACTGAGAAAGGGAGTAGCATCTACATGTCTGTCTTAAATCAGTGTCACTTGTACTCTTGAAAAATAAAAATTATTGGTTTAGTCATTCAAAACCATCTCTGTCTTGCAACAAGCAGTTGGTCATCACAAAAAGCTCAGGAATTAACTGGAAAATCTTAAGAACTGGAGTTTTGCAGAGACGTCTGCTCAGACGGGTTTTTTGCAGGACACAGGTGGCTGATGGAATTTCATTTCTGACAAAGAGATGCAGTGTAAGTCTAAGCTCAGGGAGTGACTCACAACACAAATTTAAATAAGGATGTCTAGAGCTGAAAGGCACTGTGTGTAAAGGAATGTGTGGAAGCTGCATGAGACCGGAGACATACATTTGTAATTTTGCTTCTGCAGTCAGAAGCTGCTTATGTTATACTGAAGTCTAGATGAAAAATAGGCAGGAATGCAGCTTTTAAGTCAGAATTGAGGGGAAATCAAAATGTTCATGCAGAGTGCTACATCCACTCTGAGCTCTTGTGGCTTGTGGTATGAATTTGTACTACACAAAAACACGTTTTGAAATTTAAAGTTACTCCCTAAGATTTGAATTTGAAGCATTGTTTTCCATTGCCTTATGTCATCTGGAGCTTCCAAGCAGGTCTTTTATGCATTTGTGATGGCTGAATTCTTCAGAAGTCCGAAATCTCTCTATACATCCACCTATATGATAGGCAGCAAACCACCCGAGAGTGTTGCTGCAGTGGAGCAGTATTGCTTTTAGGAGGAGGCAGTTTTAGGTAATTGGTCTGCGAATTAATGGGTTTAAAATGGTAGTGGAGTCTATTAGAAAACCAATTCTAAGAGCACAAATCCATGCTGAATGAGAAAAATGCCTCATTGACATAGGGACTTAAAGTAGCATCTTCTCTCCCTTCTCTGAAAACCTTACTGCTCTCACATGTGGTGCTGAGGGCTCTCTGCACCAGTTTGCAGGGATCCTGCCACATCTGCAGGAGGGCAGGATGCAGGTTCTTAAAGAACAGAGGCATTTTAAAGTTCACTTAATATTTAACACGTTGTCACAAAAGCATGAATTTCTACTCCATAGTTGCAGTCCTTGCATGGCATAGGTTGACCTGAGAAACAGAAGCCTGGAGACCTGGTTCTGTCAAAATCTATGTTTCTGAGTGAAAGAAGGAGCACAGAACCATGGTGGTGAGTAGTCCTTTATGGAATTGCAGCTTTTCCTCTTCCTAAATATGCTGTGGTCCTTGGCATTTGGACAGTTGTGGTTTTGTTTTTCTTAAAGTCCTTGTCAGGAAAGGACAAGGACAGAGCAAAATATGTAAGCACTTGTATGATTAAATACTTGATCTAGTCTGTGTAAACTTTTTGTCTTAGTTAAATATCCATTTGGAAGCTCCGATAACTTACAATGTGAAAACATGAATTCAGGGCTGTAGATGAGATTACAAAAGTGACTGGGGAGATACCAGAGGTGTATTTCAGACCTGTGACATGTCTTCTGATGCCACTCCCAAAGAGTGCCAGGTTAGCAAGCACTCAGAATTCATGAGCATCGCTATGGTATATGTTTCCCAGTGGTGCTGAAGTATGTTCAAGTATATGAATACAATGGAGTCAGATAAATAATTGAAAGAACCCTGCTTTACAGCACTTGTGAAACTATGAATCAGTGTCTCAGTTTAATGAGATGGAAGTATTTTTTTAAGGAGGATGAGTTATGAGGAAAACCAAAACTCCTCCCTCTAAGCAATTGTAAATCCAAAATTAATAGGCTGCAATTGAGAAAGTGTAGAGAAAGGAAAAAATAACAGCCCTTTATTAAAGTATATTTATGTGTATTGGCAGAAACAACAAAAGAACATAAAGAAAACAACTGAACAATAATCCTATACCCAAAAATCCCCTTCAAAAAAAAAGTAAAAAGTTCAGTTTGTGCTTTTTTTTGGCACAATTTCTAACCACAGTCAGCAGGGGAGATGTTAGATCCCTGGAGGTGCAGGGCCTGCAGGGGAGATGTTAGATCCCTGGAGGTGCAGGGCCTGCAGTACTCGGTTGGCAGGGGGTGCTGTTGGATCTGGCAGCTGCCTCGTGAGCCCCGGGTGTGCAGGTGTAACCAACAATGGATCCCTTCTGTCCCACAACGAGAAAAGGGAAAGGGGGGGGTAGGGAGAAGCTGCGAAAACATAGGAGCGGAGGAGGGAAAAAGGGTGACCTCCTTCCCAAATAATTCCTCTCCAGAGGAAGTGCTGGGGCAGAAACAGGGTGCAGGCAAACTGGGGCCAGAAAAACAGCCAGGTGGCCAGGCTAAGAGCAAGGCAATTTGGAGCTTTTCCAACCCACACCTTGCCTCAGTTAAGGCAACAAAAAAGTGTCTCTGTTTCCCAGAGGAGGGAAAAGAAAAAAAAAAAAGAAAAAACTCCTCATCCCTCCCCCCAGACTTTGAGGGCCATCAGTCTGGAATCTGAGTCCCTGGCCAGTTCTTTTCTGTTAGTCGATTACCCAGGGAAAAACCAACCTGTCCATTCAACATTCCTCACAGAGAGTAGGGCAAGGGGGAAGGAAAAAATTCCCTGCTCGGTTCTTTTTTTGTTTTTATTAGAACAAACAAACCTATGACAGAGATATTTTCCTCCATATTTCTTAGCATTTTATTTATTGTTCAAAACCCCCATACTTTTGTGAACAAATACATTAATAAATACAATGAGATTAAAATTTACTTGTGCACAATTATATCAGCTGTGTTGAATAGTCAGTATGGTCACAAAGTCCCTACAGAAAGTCTCTATTAACAGCTAGTAGTATTATCACATTGTCCCAAGTATATAATAATTTCCACCATGAGATTCACAGAACTGATCATTCCAAACCTGAAGAAAGTAACCAGATTAGTATAATATAATGGCCAGACTTCATGAACGAAGATCTGAGGAAGGTCTTTGTACGCCTTCCAGCCTGCGCATTGGATTTATTTTAGGTGGGACACAGTGCGCGCAGAACTGAGCCCACCCTTTAATCCTGAGGTTCATCTGCCGGGGCCAAGCGAGCTTGGACAGTGGCAGCGAGGTCCTCAGGACGTAGGTGGATTGCCTTACAGGGCTAACGGGCTCCACCTGCCCGGGGAGTGTCCCTGACCGGGAATTGAACCCAGGCCTCGGCAGTTACAGTGCTGTATCCTTAACCACTAGACCACCAGGGGCTCCCCACCAGATTAGAAAGACAACGTGAAAATGTATGTTGTTCTCCACTGAACCAATATTGCAGAAGCATGTGTCTGACATACAACTGAAAGGGAAAAACCCCCTGCCATATAAATGAAAAGAAGAATTGTTATCTTGAAGGTCGTGAAGCCTTATAAGACCCCTTTCTCATTATGGAACTTGAGCAGGACTGAAACTGCAGTGATTGGGAACTCTAAATGATTAAAGACATGTTTGGTAATTGCTTGTGTATGTGTGAAGATGTTTTACATATTTTGTACAAAATTTGATTATTTTGAATAGATTAATAGACGTTGGGACCCAGGTGCACTAGCTTCATTTTTCTGCCCAAAAGAGCAGCTGTAAATCTTACGTATCAATTTGTTACTATAGCATCAGGAGCTATGCATCTACATCTGTTTGCCCTTCTCTGAGCTGACTGCCATCACATGCCATTTAGTCTTTACCTTACTCTTTCCTGTGCCTTGTATAAGTGCACACATGTACATACACAGATTTCCGGTTTGTTTTGTTTGTTTGTTTTTAAATTTCTGTAAGATTGCTTGTAATTTGAACATAATGAAGATTGAGCTTTGTTTACAGTAAGATGTGCAACCACCAATGGATGTAGTCAAGGTTTGGTTGCTCAGCGCAGAGTTCAAGGAGCTGTTTGTACCTTCCCCATAAGTCCACTCTCTTTACTATGATCTTTTTAGCTTCTGTCATCTTTATGTCTCTTGATGAGGCAAAGTTTACGCTTATTGTGTACCCAAAAGGTTTTGCAGGTTTACGTTTACTGCATGCGCAAGAGGTTCTGCTACCTTTGGAAGTCCACATTGTTAGTTTCAACATCCTCTGTTAGAAGGATGTGGGGAAAGGCTGTTGCCTAACAGAAGGAAATCACTGAAGCAGCAAACTTCCTTTGTGTTGTTTTAGGATACACATCTGGAAGTCTGACAAATGATGGGTTAAATATTTGACCGTTATTTGATGGTTTAATCCAGTTTGAATCTGTCTAAAAGCTTGTCTCAGTTTTACACTTAAGAGTTAAGAAACGTGTTAGAATGGACAGTGTTTCAGTAGGTTGAGTAATACATTCAGTATGAACTGAAGTTATGTTATTACTGATAAATTGTTGTTATTCATTTTGTTGTCTTTCAGGGAACTATTAATTTCTCCAAGCCTCACAGAATGTGTTGGTCCCAGGGAGCTAAAGCAGACATGGAACAAAATGCAAGCAATTTGGCAAGGCTACAGTGGATGCTCTGGACTGTTTGTACTTCCAGCAGTTCACCTTTAAAGACAGCAATTCTCTTGTGCAGTCAAGGTTAAAATGAAGGCTATTAATTTCTGAAAAGATCATGAGATCTGAACAAGTGAAGAGAATTGTCCACTGAGGAGTCTATTTTTGTTTTAATAGTGCTCTTTTGGAGCAGTTTAAACTGAAATCTGAGCAGGTTTGAGCTCTCCATTTTATAGTGGTGAAGGCTACTACAGTGCCCTTGGGCTCTTCTCAGCTGCCATCCTCTGTTTTCAATAGTTTCTTTTCCTGTGAAAGTTTTAGCATGACCAATAATGAGTAAGTTGTCTACATTCTGCACATGCCTCAAGTAAATGAATACAGTGGTCTTATAGAGGGATCACAGAACCATGGGATGGCTGAGATAAGAAGAAATCTCTCAACATCATCTATTGCCAACCCACCTGCTCAAAGCAGTCAGTTAGAGCCAGTTCCTTAGGAGTTCAGTTGGGCTTTGAGTATCCATCTCTAAGAATGGAGACTCCACGGCCTCTCTGCGCAACCTTTACCAGTGTTGACCATACTCACAGCAACATAACTTTTTTCCTTGTATTTAAATGTTCTTTCCTGTACTTCAGTTTGTGCCTGTAACCTTTTTTTACTGTCCCTGGACGTTACTGAGAAGTATCTGCCTTCATCTCCTTTACTCCTCCATGAGGTATTTGTACACATTGTTAGGACACCCCACCCTGAGCCTTCTCTTCTCCAGGCTGAACAGTCACAGCTCTCTCAGCCTCTCCCTGTGTGAGGGATCCTTCAGTTCCTTAATCATCTTTATGGCTCTGTGGTGGCCTCACTTTGTGTTTCTCTTGTACTGGGAAGCTCAGACCCTGGTTCCACGCATTGTATGCTTCTTTTTTATGTTTAGTTGGGATCTGCTTTTGAATCCATGCAGACTTTCTGTGGCCTCCTTTGCTTGCCTTACTGCAAGGGGCCACTCTTGGCTTTGGAAAACGTGATTTTTGACAACTTGCTCATGAAAAGTCCCTCACACCCAGCTGTGGAGGAGAATTTATCTTAGCAGCTTAACCTAATTTGCAAGACTACTATTTTCTTTTGTGTATCAAGGAACCATCTGCATATTTTACTGCTATTTTTCAAGAAAACTTATTGAAACAAGGCATGCAACTTACATTGAATCCTAGCTCCATGGTGACTGGGGTATTCTAAAAAATCAAAGTGAAATAGTATTGCTCATTTTCCCAAAGGCAAAATGAATAGCCGTTTTGATGTCTTGACTTTTCACACAGCTAAAGAAATGGTGATGAAGGGCTTGGCTTTTGCATTTTTTAACCTGCCAGATATTGGATTATTTGCTCAATTTTTATCTCAGCCTCTGTGTTTATGCTATATTGTCATTTTGGCACAGCGAGGCTGCATTTAAAATTTATAGTATGTCTTTTCCACTTAAATGCTTTGTGTCAAAATTTCCATGTGACTGAGATTCTTCACAGTAACACTACATTTTATCAAATTATAGAATAATTTGTGTTGGAAGGGGCCTTTAAAGGACATGTAGTCCAACCCCCCTGCAATGAGCAAGGACATCTTCAACTAGACCAGGTTTCTCAGAGCCCCATAAATCTGACCTTAAATGTTCCCAGGGATGAGGAATCTGGCACCTCTCTTACCAGCCTGTTCTGGTGGTTCAGTACCCTCATCATAAAAAAATTTCTTCCTTACATCTTGTCTGAATCTAGCCTCTTTTAGTTTAAAACCATTACTCATTGTCCTATACAGCAGGTCATACTAAAAAAGTTTGTCCCCATCTTTCTCATAAGCCCCCTTTAAATACTAAAAGACCACAAATTTTAGCCACTATTGCTTATCTTTTGGTATTCAATCTTGATTTCCCTATGGATCAGATAGGAAGTTTGTGAGGTCACACAGTGTGTACAACTTCCCTTTTGCCTGGGGCTAATTGCAGCTGCTTGATCTGGATAATTGTGTCTTTGCTCCCTGCCCCTGATTCTTAGCTACAAGAATTGCTGCTGCTCCCAGCTTTTTTTGGGACTGATGCAAAAGACCTGTCTTCATTTCGGTGTTCATACCCATGCTATCTTCTTTTGTAAAGGCTGGAGCAGAGAGGCATCCTCTGGAAGGAAGAGGAGAGCCAGCCTGTGCTTGGCAGACTGCACTTGGCTGCTCTTTGGCATTGAAGGGCTGCATTGGGTTGACCTCAACTATCTGTTAGGTGCCCACTCAGCTGCCCTCTAACTTCACCTCCTCAGCAGGACACGGGAAGGAAATAGGTAAGAAAGCTTGTGCAGTGAGATCAAGATAAGGACGTTACTTAACAAGTACTGTCATGGGTAAGACAGATTCACATACTTTACTTGGGGAAAATCAATTTATTTACAGTTAAAATAGATTTGGATACTGGGAAACAAAGGAAAATTAAAACACCTCTTTGGGGTGTTAGGGTTTCTGAGGGATCCCTACAGGAGAATCACAGAATATGCTGAGTTGGAAGAGACCCACAAGGATTACTGAGTCCAATTCCTAATGCTGCTGTGCTCACTCAGGGTACCAACGCAGAACCAAAATGTGCTTGAAGACCATATGGATCACAATCATGACGGCTGATGTCATTTGTTCTGTTCAGCCTGGAGAAGAGGAGACTGAGGGCACCTCATTGCAGTTACAACTTCCTTGTGAGGGGAAGAGGAGGGGCAGGCACTGATGTCTTCTCTTGGTGACCAGTGACAGGACCTGAGGGAATGGCCTGAATTTGTGTCAGGGGAGGTTTAGGTTGGATATTAGAAAAAGGTGCTTCACCCAGAGGGTGGCTGGGCACTCGAACAGGCTCCCCAGGGAAGTGGTCACAGGACCAAGACTGGCAGAGTGCAAGAAGTGTTTGGACAATACTCTTAGGTACATGGTGTGACTCTTGGGGATAGTCCTGTGCAGAGCTAAGAGTTGGACTTGATGATCCTTATGGGTCCCTTCTAACTCAGCACATTCTGTGATTCTATGTTTAACTCCATTTTCTCACTCATATTCAAGTTTCCTCCTATCTATTCAACTCTGAGAGTTTGTATATGTTACATTTTTGCTATTTGAAAACAAGCTTTAATAGGTGCTGCTTAGTGAAGTAAAACCATTGTACTTCATTTGTAGTTACCTGTCAAAGGTTTGTTTACAAGAGGCTTATAAATCTGTCTGTCATATAATAACTTCTTCATTGGTAAATCCACTTCTCCTTGTCAGGGAGCAACGTGAAATGAGAAAAGCTTCTACAGTGTGATATACGAATAGAGAGCATAGATGAGTTTGCCCATTAACAGAAGGAAATAAAATTTAGGAAAAATTACAGAATCACTGACTGGATCAGGTTGGAAGGGACCACAGTGGTCTGATCCAACCTCCCTGCTCAAGCAGGGTCCCCTAGAGCTCATTGTATACAAGAGTGTGCCCAGAGGGTTCTTCAATATCTTCAGTGAGGGATGCTCCCATATCCCCTCTGGACAACATGTTCCAGTGTGCAAACACTTGCAGGGTGACAAAGCTCTTCCTTGTGTTTGGGTGGAATTTCCTGTGCATCAGTTTCTGCCCATTGCCTCTTGTCCTGTTGTATAGCACAACTGAGAAGAACCTGGCTCTTGATACCCTCCCTTCAGATACTTATAGACACTGATAAGGTCTCCTCTCAGCCGTCTCTTCTTCAGGCTGAACATGCCCAGCTCCCTTAGCCTGTCCTTGTAAGAAAGATGCTCCAGTCCCGTAATGAACTTCTAATCATCTTCTAATCATTGGCCCTCTTGGCCATGAGGGCACACTGCTGGCCCATGGACAGCTTCTTGTCCACCAGGACCCCCAGGTCCTTCTCCGCTGAGTTGCTTTCCAGCAGGTTGGTCCTCATGTTGGATCAGATGAGCCACTGTGGTCCCTTCCAGCCTGAACCAGTCTGTGATTCTGTAATTTTTCCTAAATTTTATTTCCTTCCGTTAATGAGCAAACTCATCTATGCTCTCTATTCATATATCACACTGTGGAAGCTTTTGTCATTTCACATGTACTGAATTCCCATTGGAAACTGTAGAATATATGGGTACAGTTAAATAAGTACTTCCCTGAATGGTGATATCAGCCTTCCTGAATCTGTATTTGGGGGATGTGTGTAAAAATTGCCTGGAAAAGCTTTGTTTTCTTTCTTCTAGAGGGGAGTGAACTTGAAATACACACAAGAAATAGTCTTTGTAGTATTTTTTTCAGTATTTTGAAAACTGTAATCAAGAAATTGCCTTAAAACAAGTGGTATTTTCTCTAAATTGCCAGTGCAAAACCAGAAGACTTTCCTGACACAATTACTATGTGTTTCTGAAACAGAAAATGTGTGCTAACAGACAAGAAGTTAATTCACACCTGAAGAATTTTAATATAAGGTAGAACTAAAGTAGATATGTATGGCAACTAAAGAAAAAAAAAAGGCTAGATAATTTAGTGTAAGTGGGCAAAATGCCTTCAGGATTCAGTATGTGTATTAATAAAATAAACAAATAGGAACTTAGTGTTCTCTGATTCATTAAATTTTAATACAAAAAATATAATAAGGGAGACAAGCCAAAACTAGTTAGGTATTCATCAAATTGCCTTATGGAGAGGACAAAAAAATCAGCCTCCTATTGATATGATGATAAGCAAACACAAATGTATAATTTTCCAGTTCACAAATTTTCTATATAAAATGCCATTAGAAAAGGAAGGCAAAACTTACTTTCAGGTTATTTTCAGAGGCCTTAAAGGGAATTCTAAGAAAAAACCCCACCACAACAAAGCAATGAACACCCAACCCACCTCATTGTAGCATCAAAAAAAAGTTAGAGGATTAGATGGAAGGTTTACTACACTGCAGTTACTCAAAGGCCTTATGAAGTAATTATAGAATTGGAGAAGCTCTGGGTGAGTTGTGAAGATCACTGATGACCAATCCACGGTCCTGCAGGCAAGAGCACATGAGGTGAAGAGGACCATGAGCTCTTGCAGCAGGACATAGCCTGGATCCACCAGCTGTGGAGCTCCTTTGCAGTTTTGTCTGCAAGGGAGACCTTTCCTTTCTGCCCTTATCACCCAGAGCACACAGGCTGGCAACTTGGTCTGATGTAAGGATGTGATGCCAATTGCAAGCTTTTAAGCTTTTGAAATTCCAGTCTCAAATAGTCACTGAGGGCAACAGGGAGTTAAAATTATTTCGTTACAGTTCTCATCCGACTGAATCACTATCTAAATCACTCAGCTTTTTGGCACCATTCCTCTGTTATTTTCCTTGTTAGCATGCACTACTGTCAGGAAAGACAGATTTTTTTTATTGCCCGTCAGAGCACAGCACTTAAGAAGAAAGTTCACTGCAGCAACACATCATGGAAAAAAGATTATTTATTGTAATGTATACCTCATCCTTTGCATTATGTGAAAATCCTAGTGTAAATTTGTTCACTGTGCAAGTGCTTGAATCCTTTGGGTCTTTACATAAGCTAGATTAGTGTTCTTCATGTTACAGAAGTTGTGCATGTGGTTTACAGCACAAATAGCGGTGTAGCAGTATACCTGGTTTGTGATTGCAGCGTGGTGTGGGTATTGCTAAATGGACTTTAACCAAGTCTCCGGGTTCTAGCCTGCCCTTCAGAGCCCAGGGTTGGTTGTACTGACCTTCCACTTATTTACTGTGCTGCTGAATTGGATTTGCAGCTTGTGTTAATGCTACAATGGTGAGTCTGCAGTACACTCAGGTTGGGGACGCCTAAATCCAAGGATGTCTAGATTTGTGGGGCACCCATTTAAAGAAATATTTCCTGGCTGCATCTGCAGGTGTATTTATGGGCAAAGTCTAGTTTCGTATTATAACTCTAAATGAATAGATTGACATAACACAGCCCGTGAATTAGCTCCCTCTGTGGAATCAAAGACAAAAAAAAATGGGTTTTTTTGTTACAATTTTCCCTGGAAATATATTGTACAATTGCTAAATTTTCATTTGACCATAATGTGATAGTTCTGCTATCATTGTTGCTCCCACTAGCAGCCCAACTATGCTACAGAGGTGCTAAGACTGTTACTGGCACTAAGGCAATGAACAGGAAGGGCTCAGCTTTTAGTTTCAGGAATCCTCCCCCTTCCCACGCACCAGGAATTATTGCAAAGATTATAAGGATCACATTTTCAGTTATTTCATACCATTTTACTGACATCAGTTTAAGTTTGGCAGCCAGGATGCTGGACAGGAATGCAGGATGCATTGGATATGGCTCTGTCATCAGCTATACCTGATAAACTGACCAAGCCATTATACACTTCTATGCCCCATTTTCTCCACTAGTAAAGCCACTTTTGCAAAGCTGAACTCTATGACACTGCTAAATGTGTTTTGAAACAGTTGAAGACAACACATAAAACCCTGCTCTGTAAAGAAGGAAATGTGTAAGGTAGCATCTAGACAGTGTTAGATTTTCTCCTATGGCTTCTAAAAACTTACTGGATTCTGATTTCCAACCCTGTTTTCTCCTCCTACGGCTATCTCTCTTTTTGAAATGAGTTATCACGCTTGTCACCTTGAGACTGACTTGCTGATCAACAGGTGAAGGCAGTAACCCTGTACAGTCAGATGTTTCAGACATGTACAATAATCCATGGTGATGCTGAGCATGTCTGGAAGAAGCTCTTCCTCAATCTGGAATGCTCTCCACTCTGTAGTTTTTCTGTAAATTAGAAAGGCTAGAAAGCCCTTGAAGTCATGGTCCTGCATTGTCTTCCCTAGATACACAGTAAAGTTGCAGAAAATATCGCTTACGTTAAACTCAGTAAATTGTCCAAGGTGAGCTCACAGAGCTACTCTGCAAAGCAATAAAGGCTACAGGAGGAAATGTAGACTGATTGTAGAGCTTCAAATCTCTTGGTTTATCATATTTTCTAATGACTTAGTCTGACAGAATTGAAATCAAGAGTTTGATAACAAAGGGATCAAAAAGGTAAGGCTTCATCCAAGGCTGCAAGATGCTGATCAGTAGAATATGTATATATTAATTTCATTTTTTACCAACTTGCTTTTTCTGTTTAACAAAAAATAAAATTGAAAGTTATGTTTCCTCAAATTCAAAAGCTGAGACCAAAAAAGAAAGAGATCATAAAGCCTGGTGACAGAGCGTTCATTTCAGAAGCATAACTTTCTTTTTCATTCCCTGCTGCAGTAGATACAGGTGTCTGTGACCATACTTTGTGATGGTTATGGCAGTCTTGTAAAAGCTGATGTTGGGATTAAGAACTGATCATGTAAAAAGAGAATTTATCCTGAATTTGCGTAATTCTGGCCAAATAGAGCAATTTTTCATACCCCCTTCTCTCCTTTTTTCTTTTATTCTTCCTCCTCCCCACTCCCAAATCATTTGATAAATCAAAATCAAAGTTCACAAATATCTCTCAATGCCTTGAAACATCATTGCTGAATCAAAAAAAAATAACTGAAAAAATATATAATTGAATGATGAAATGTCAAATTCTGCAGGGCTCATAGGGGACAGATGTTTCAAATCTGGAATTAGCAGTAACAGCTGCTGAAGGAAAAGTGAGGTTATAAATGCTCTTGACATAGTACTAGTGTTCTGATCCAATTAGTGAGAGATGCTTCTGCCCAAATTAAAGTGCAAAGGAGACCAAATGCCAAAGTCAATAATAAGGATTTTATTTAACAGTAAATATGAGGTAGAGAGGTAGAAAGGAATAGAAAGAGGGGAGAGAGAGAGAGAGATAGAGATCAAGTAGAAGTTGGTCACCAGTCATGGATTCAGCAGCATCTTTCTTCACCCTGGGCTTCTTGGTGGTGAGGGTCTTCAAGTTGTTCTTCTTTATACAGTCTAAGTTCCGGATATCCACAGGGTGGTCACAGATGCTCTTCCCATAACTTGGGGTGATATGCGTATGAGCAGTTGCTTTCTCTTCCCCCAGTTTACCATGGTGGGAATTCTTGTCCAGATGCATTCACCAGGATATGCCAACCAGATACCTCCATCAGGCACAAGTTCCTCCCTTCTGTGCTTATCTCAAGTTCCCACTGTGGTGGCTTACCCTATGGTGAGTTCCTTCTGTGGCCCTGGCAGTTTTTGAGACAGGCAACTTAAGAGCAACTGTGCTCTTTAAGTCCCTAGACCCAGATACAGGTCAAAATGTTTGAGCCCATGTTTTACACAAAGAGAGGGGACATTTATCTTGCTTTATGCTGGTGCTGCAGCAAATGTGAGCTCAGCGCATCCCGCTCCTGTCTGCTTCTCTAATTCTCTACCGCTTGGAAAAACATAGCTGGGTTCGTGGATGAGCTGTATGGTGCACTTAGTTATGCAAGGCTACCGGGAGTGCAGTGGGATTCACAGTCACGGAGTTTCTTTTCAGTGTTGTTGCTTCTTGTCTTGAGCTGACGTTCCACCCTGTTATTGTCACTGCTGATGTTAGAAGTTATCCCAGCGTCGGGAGCAGCTGCAGCATTTTCTGAATGAGAAAAGCTCCATGTTTGCTACCTTGTATATGAATGCCAGTGAGTCCCCGTCCTTGGCATTCAGACCTGCTCTGCTGAAAATGCATAGCATCAACCATCAGCGTTTGAAGGGTGGGAGGTCTGAGAGTAGCTGAATTCAGAGCAGGTCACTGCTTTAACTTGTGACAACAGTATGCAAGGAATCTGCTGAAATGGCTTAGGAAGCTGGATTTACTTAAAAAAAAGGAAAAAAAAAGGGAGTGGGGAGATAGCCTAGGTAATTCAAATTTACTCCACAGGGGATAATTATTTACTATCAGTTAACCTTAGTAACAGTTATTTAGCTGCTCTTTTTCTTAGAATATAAAGAGGAGAAAGTTTTAGAATGTGGATTCTGAAACCAGTCAAAAGCATTAAGATCAAAACCACTCACCCAAACAAGAAACAATTTTAGGGGTTTGTGGTACCTTTTTTTTTTATTTCCTTTGTTTGACTCTGAATCTGCTTTATTCTGGCCAAATGCTGTTTTGAGTCTTCCATATCCCCCAGCTCCTTTTCCTCCTTCAGTAATTTGTCTTTAATTTCCTTAATGAAACAATTTGACAAATGAAAATCAGAAGTCACAGATATCTCCTGATGCCTCTGATAAAATTAGTCTGAATGTGAAGGAATAACAATGCATGCATTTAGAGATTCCTGCCTACAGGATTTCGGTGAAGTGGAGTGGAGACTCATCTCCACTCTGGAAGTATCTGTTGGCAGCTTGACAAAGTGCCTTGTTATCCACAATGAAAACTTGGGAATGTGGTAAGGAACCTGGAGACATCAGCAATGGAAACGTGTGCACTTGACCTGAAGCTAGAACCTGAGGTAACTGTGAGTACTCTTGCTGTATAATCATTGCATTTTATGCCGTGTGTAGGATCCCTCTAACTGATTTCATTAGTGAAGTCTTTCTAACTTGCTCTTCTTCAGTGGGATGGTCAAGAGAAAGAACATAACACATTGACTGTCACTGCAAGCTGAATTAATCTTTATTAAGTAGATTTCAGACAGGGTTGTCTAGATCTGAATGGAAGGGTATGTTGATATAAAAAATGTGAGTGAATTTCTTAGACACATGCACCAGTCCATAAATATTTCTGTACCAGTTCTCAGTTAACGTAGTGAAAATGTGTATGTCAAGGCAAAGAGAGGAATCTTGGTTTGAAAGTTGTATTGAAATCAGATACCCCAGCAAAAAGGGATAATTTGCTATGAATATTTTGTCCTTTAAATACATGAATTTATTTCTAAAACTAGTCTTCATCCAATTAATCTTTACCAAGAGCTTGATATTCAGCAGCATTTCAAAAAGTCCATGATTGGCTTCCTCTTTCCTTTTTCCAGACTACATTAGAACACGCTATTTCTTTTGCATTTGTTTTTCCCTTTACCTAATGGAGAAGGCAATTTACCTACTTAATACTATAGTAATGAAGTGCTGCTTCAGTGTGTAGTTTGTGCTTTAGAAAGGGTTGATATAAAGACATTCCTAAATGGTTTCAGTGTTGCAGTCTGATGATAGCAGATCCTTCTGTTCACATATTTTGAGTTGGGAAGAGTGTGCCTTTTTTGGTAGACCATATGTTTAAAAAGTAAATGACCTTGATCTTTTGATTGGAAGAGCATTGTTCAAGCTTGTGAACAGCATATGACTCGTGAGCTGTTTAAGGCTTTCTTTTCTGAGTTTGATTCATGGCAAACGCATTGCTGAAAGTCTCCTTGCAACATCAGATTTCTCCTATGAAATGCTGTGCACATTGTATCAGCCACTGTACAATGATATGCTCTGACATGCACCTCTTCATCTGAAGTGGTACTATGATGTTGGCCGAGGTTGCCATCAACAGTTTGTTCTGTGTAGTGTTTTTGATCACTTTGATGACATATAAAAATAGCTCATATTCAAAACAAGTTAAGTGATACTCTGTTAACAGACACCCCACAACGTGGTTCCTCAGCACAAGCAGGTTTGTGTATTTTAATTCTCCAGAAACAATCCTTTCTGAGTCTAATAGGTCTTTTGTTATGCCTGACAGCTAGGAAAAAAATAGCCACCTATTCTTTTGTCATCTGTATGAGAGGACTTGGGAGTGTTGGTGGATGAGAGGCTGGACATGATCCGGCAATGTGCACTTGTAGCCCAAAAAGCCAAACATCCTGGGCTGCATCAAAAGCAGTGTGGGCAGCAGGCCAAAGATGATTTTGCCCCTCTTCTCTGCTCTGGTGAGATCCCAGTACTGGAGTACTGCATCCAGCTCTGGCATCCTCAGGAAGGACATTGGCACAGGAAGGACATTGACCTGTTGGAGTGAGTCCAGAGAAGGGTCACCAAATTGATGAGAGGGCTAGAGCACCTGCCCTATGAGGAAAGGCTGAGAGAGTTGGGATTGTTCAGCCTGGAAAAGAGAAGGCTTTGGAGTGATGTAATTGTGGCCTTCTGGCACCTGAAGGGACACTACAAGAGAGCTAGAGGGGGAGATTTTACAAGGGCATGTAAGGGGGGAAAATGGCTTCAAACTGACAGAGACTAAGTTTAGATTAGAAATTAGGAAAAAACTCTTTACTGTGCAGGGGTTGAGGCACTGGAACAGGTTTCCCGGAGAAGTTGTGCGTGCCCCATCCCTGGAAGTATTCAAGGCCAGCTGGATGGGGCTTTGAGCAACCTGCTTTAGTGAAAGGTGTCCCTGCTTACAGCAGGGGAGTTAAAACTAGATGATTTTTAAGGTTTCTTCCAACCCAAATAATTCTATGATAACATGTGTCTTATCAGTGCAAATATCACCCTTAAAAGCAAGCTAACATCCCTGCTATCAAAAATACAGCTTCTAGAAGTTTATGAATTTCATTGTGTTGCTAGGAATTAATATTTTGAGTACTTCAGTTTATTGTCTACAAAGCTATTTTCTTACAGATCAATGATAATACATTTTCTGATTATAAATAGTTTGCAGGAGATGAACATGCATCAGGAGACAATAAACTTTTACCTGCTCTAATATGCAGTATGGAAAATTACTTTTTATTATAGTTTAATGGAAAGACAATCTTTTAATTTTTTTTTTATTTTTTAAATGTGTTCCTTCAGGAAACTGAATAAAAGGGAATATGATTCACAGGAATTCATATGACTCCAGGATATGGAAAGATCCTTGTCTAGAAAGTATTAGATTGTTCAGAACTTTTCTTACATTTCTGCCACTTGTACACATAATCTGTCTTTTTAAGAAATTCTCAGGGGGTTACTATCAATATTCAATCCTTAGAACAAAAATACTAACAAGCTAAATATGTTGATCAAATATGTCAAATGATGAACCTCAAAGGATGAATGACTCAACTAAGTATTCATTGCACATCTACCTTAATCTTGAGAGTTGATGCATGATGCACAAATGCAATTAGATAATGCATTTTTGGTTCATGAGTGAAAATATCTCTTTTTTTTCTGAAAGTATCAAGTTGGAAACTCAATGGCAAACAGTTGTTTAATATTGTTTTGAAAGCAGGAGTTGGAATGGGAGGCTGTTTAGTTAAATGTAGGCCAGTAAAAGCTTTTAGGTTTCTAAAAGGTATACTAAGAGGCTGAAGATTTTCACCTATCTCTTCTTACAGTAATGCAAAGCATGGTATTTTTTCACCCTAGCTTTTCATTCATAGTTACAGACATTCTTGCTAGATATGCTTGGTTTTTCTTAGGTTTTCAAAATTTCTCCAGAATTCCCATTGGTTCTCCAAGAGTAGCACTGCAAAAATCTGATAATCTAATTGTTTCAGTCAGTTACTCAGAGTAGAGCTGCTGAGTGCTAAAAATGTAGCCTGAAAAAAAGGGCAAACCCCTCCCTCAACTTATAAATGGTCCTGCCGACTTCTTTGGAACCCAGTCTGGGTCCATGTAACTGAAAGACTTGCCTTTCCTGTGTGATACCTTAGTAGCCATTATAAAACAGTGACATTAAGTATTTAGGGGTATGTACTTCCCTCTCAAGATTGGGAGGTATTCAGTTGTAGGAATTGTTACAGTTACCTTTTATATTTGTTATGATAAATATTATGAACAACAGTTATTTTTAAAAATCAAAACAATCTTAATTTAATATTTCCATGTTTTATTCACTTTCATCTTGAGCCTGAGAACTGACAGAAATGCCCATGTTTATTAAAATTGACCTTAGGTTTGCCAGAAAGGTTCAAATATTTTATGCGCTGAATTTTGAAAGGAATATTAAAAGAAGATAATTTCTCTGACTGCAAGTTGTTGTTATAAATGTGTCACACTACTCTAATTATGCCTAATTCAATGTAGGTGGTGAGTTATTTTGTGACATAATTTCTTTACCTCTCTTTCAATGTCTTTTTTGATTTTTAAGAATCTAGGGTTTATAATTTCTAGAAATAATGAAGCCCACCAAATCCAATAAAGATCTTTAAATATTTGGGGATAGTTTAGTGATTAGAAATTGGGATGAAGCTTCAAACATACCCATTCTTTAGTTTATGTGGATTCTTGCTGCATATAGTGTTATGGTATTCATTTTGCAAACTGTGGTTACATAAAATGATGTAGGTTAACTCTGAATGATGCAACCTGGGGACTAGAAGCAATATAGTTTCCTTAATGCTGCTTTCTTCCCAAGATTTGCTGCATTTCATTTTGGTTTTGTCATGTGGGAATATTCATAATATATCCAATGGTGTAATTTACTGATTGCATGCAAATTGATGTGATATTTTTTCTTAAAGGATAGGGTTTCTTCTTCTACTTATCTCTCTTCTCCCTTTTCCTTTAAATCCATCCACACCAGCTTTTTAATAATAGGAAAGACAGAACAAGCCATAATCTTCCAAGTCTCTTGTGAACAGCATCACAGTTGAGCTACACAAGAAGCTTAAAGAGAAGTCCAGTACCAATTAATTGCAATTGTCTTAGCATTTAATACAGTGTCTCTGTGCATGGAGTCGTGTGCAGCTGTTTGTATTCCACTCTTACAGGCAGCAACACAGTGACAAGTAGAAAATAGGATAAGGGTAGTTGAATACATTATTTCTTATGCCTGTTTACTGTTCAACCATGCAGCACATTGCCTTCCCTGACACTGAATGCCTTCAAAATGTGAATAATCCAGTAAAATCCATTTGTCTGTCATTGTTTGAAACATCTTTATGAGACAGTAATTTTAAGACTGTCAGGTCTGGCATCAGCTCAGCTGGCATTACTCTTGTCACTGAGTGCTATTTCCTCCTCTCTGCTATGCTCCAGACTGCTTGGAGCCTCATGGCTGGCTAGTCAATGCTTATGAGGTTGGAGAAACAAAACTGTAAGTAACTTAGTGGGTTGATACTGAAAATTCTGCGGTAGAAATAATTTTAGAAACAATTCCTACAGTAGCTATGTGTCGTGAACCAGTGTTCTAAGGTAGCAACCTAACTACTGTAGGAATTGTTTTTACTACTTGAGTAGCTTTACATATTGTTTAAGGAGACTGTATTAAAATTACTTAATTCCCCAACCCCGCTTTTTAAAAAAGACAATACAAAGTTGTTTATTAATCTTGATCCCTTGGTTGATAAGCACTTTTCCTCTGAGCTGATGGAGATTGGATGGTTTTTAAGTGTTCACTTCTTTACTTTCAACAGCTTCTGTGTATTTAGTCAAATCTTGTGTGCTTGGGACAGATTCTTTCCCAGCTTATGTTTCTATGTTCCATTATATATGAAAATTAATTCCCTCCCTCTCTCACCATGTAATTTCTGTTACATTGGATTGAACCATGTAAATAAATCTGCTTTAGAGAAGTGCATTTCACTCAAATAGGTTGGCACTTTACAAATAGCTTAGTAGGGTACTCAAGATAGCAGTAAGCCACATCTGTATTAAGGCAGCTTAGTGATTGTGTACGTGCAACTGACGGCGTAGGAGGAGGTGATAACAAGATTGTTGGCATTGCTGTATGGCTTCATGTAAATATGGTGAAAAGCAGAGAGAGGAAAGAGTGAAAACTTTTGAAACTGAATACACGTAGCTGAATCTGGGCTCTAGAAGTGAATGTGCTCCCAATATCAGATGCTTTCTCATGGAAACCCTGCACAAAGGTAGCACTTGCACCTTTGATCTGACACTATGGGTTATATAGATCCATATGAGATGATGTAAACCTGGTTCCATTTGCAGACTATCTTCAAGTAGTTTCCAGGGTTTAATTGCATACCTATATACCTTGGTCTGGTTTATGTTTTATACATGGCTATTCAATTTAACTCATGTTTTCGTCTTGTTTGATTTAAAAATAATTTCGAGGTAATGGTGCCTCCAATGCAAGATGAATCAGAGTAGCATGTAAGGGGAAGTAGAAGATGATCAGGAGATGGCATTATAGATGAGGAAATGCTAAAGGAGATTTGAGGGAAGGCAGCCAGACATATCTCAGAGGTACAGTACAAAAAAATGAGGCATCGCATGTTGAAACAATGGAAACTCCTATTTTATAGGAAGGAATATAAGATTTCACCATAAGAGTGATTCAGCATTGGAAGAGAGATTGTGGGATCTCCATTGTTGAAGAATTTCCAAACTAAACTTGAGAAGATCCTGAGTGATCTGCTGTTATTTGGAAGTTAATAATGTTTTGAATATGGGGTTGTTCTAGGTGATCTGGTGCTGGCCAGACTGAATGACTCTGGAGTTCCCTACAGCAACCATCCCTATTGAGCAAATATTCACTGCAACTTCGCCCGGGACAAGCCTGGTCCTGATATTCAGACGAATTTAGGATTAGTTTGCAAACAATTCTGGGGATCTAGGTCATCTTTCTTATTTATATTACTTTATCAATTTCTGAAACGCTGTAAGAAAAGGAAGATATGTAACCAGGTATGACTTTCCTCTTATCCATAGGGAAAGATTACCATATCCTGACATCTCTCACTGTAGTCAAGTTTAATCTTTCCTAAAATGTTCATTCAGAAAAACCTGCACATTTAATTCTCTTTCCTTCCTAATTAAATGGTATTTGTTATGTGTATAGACATGCAACGTAATTATTTCATTACCAAAAACATGATAGACTAAAAGGATTGCAGTAGAATGGCCCAGTAGGGCAGAGTTGATGAACAGTTTCCTGTGTAGTTCTTGCTTCCATCATAAAGAAAACTTTACACACTATTTGAAAAGCATTGATACAAAGCATTTATGAGGTGGTTAAGTTTTTTCACATGGTAAAAGGAAGAGTAATAGTGGGTTATATATGGTCCTCTCTGGTGACCAGTGACAGGACATGCAGAAATGGAATGAAGTTGCATCAGGTAAGTTCAGATTGAACATTAGGAAAAAGTTCCTCACTCAGGTCACTCACTGGAGTAAGCTCCCCACAGATGTGGTCATGACAACAAGCCTATCAAAGTTCAAGGAATGTCTGGACAATGCTTGTAGTCATATAGTTTAGTTTTAGGTAGGCCTGAGGCGATCCACATGGATCCCCTTGAATTTGAGATATTCTGTGATTGCATATCCTCTGTCACCAAGAGGAGAAAAAATGTTGTGGGAAATGTGACAATTAAATTAGAAAAGAATAGTAGATGATGCTTTTATATACCTGAGGGCTGTAGTGCTGGATGCAGAGGAAAGATTGAAGAAGAAAATAATGAGAGGAAATTATTCAGCAAAGTTTAGATTGGATATCAGGGAACTCGTTGCAATCTGTTGCAACCTGGAATTATCTCCCAAAGGAAGATGCTGAAACAATTGCTTTGGACATTTTTAACAAATCTTGTCAAGCTGCATGGACGAAATGTAGCGAACAATCATGGACTTGCAGAGGGATACACTGGGTGACACACTCAGCCTTGGCACTTCTTACTGCTCTGATTTTTTAACTGTCAACAGGAGTGACAGTAATTATAGTGGCAATTTTTATTGTGGGTGGAGACCTATTGTTTAAGAGCACAGCTGTGTTTCTGAATTGATTTGAACTAGCCTTCATGCAGGGGAGTTCAGAATGAATGAACTAATGCTGTATTTGGGATGATATGGTAAAACCTGCAGTTTGTTCACTTGCATAGCAAAACCTCTTTTAGGTGACCACAGGAGTGGTCAGGAAGAAATGTTCATTAAACTGTATGACATGGAAAGTAGCTGGATGCAAGGTGTAGGAGGTGTGTGCTACTTGCTTGTAAGACATGAGCTTGCTGCTGGGGGCTTGGGAGAGAAGGAGAAGAGGAGGACGGGAAGAGAGGAGGATATCCTCATTTACTCCAAGTTCCAGGTGGAAGTCTGATCCCAAGTATTATTTTATAGATTTTCTCTTTGCAGCAGGCAACATTAGAGCAGGAAGGCAATACATTATAACCATTCTGGGTAAGATAATTTCTCTTCTCTATGGGACTGTTGAGTAAAATGAATAAAGAAATAGTTTTTAAAGTTTAATTCTGACCTCATCCTACACCAGTCCACAAAGATATTCAGGATAGAGGACTATAAAAACAATGAAATTAAGCTCTGAGAATTACATAATTAAACAAATTCATATTACTTGCAGTACAGATTTTTTCATGGTCACATTTAAATCCTATTAACTGAAATACAATATAAACTCATTTGTATTAATGTTTGCCACTACACAGGCATATAAACATGCCAGAGAACGAGTACTAAGAACGCTGTAACTTGTTTTGGAAATATATGGCATAAACATCCAAAAAGTCAAACAACAGTGATCCAAGACAGAGAGGAAAACAGTTGTTTTTCCCGGAAATGAACCCACTGGGATATTCAGTAGCAAACAGTCCCGGTCTTCAATGGGTATGTGTGTAGAGCTCAGTTCTTCTCTAGGCTGTATATTTCAACTGAAAGGTCAATGTTTTTTCTATTTGTTTGCTGGTGAAGACTGAATTTTTGATGAAAACAAGTGTGGAATGTGGGGGAAAGAAGAGGGAGCTGAGTCTAAATGTGAAATAACATGAACCACCAAGAAAAAGGTACCCCTGTGTGTAATTCACTTGTAGACGTGACTGACAGGCAAAAAAAAAAGTATTTGTACTTACTGCCCTCTGTTCTTGTGCTTGCAGCATTTCACTTTTGCAGTCTGCCTGGACCACCATTTTGTGTTTTCCCAACTCTATTTTGGGTAGGGTGGTGGCCTGTGGGGTGCATGGCAAATGCACTGGCTCCTTCTGTCAGATGCAGCGGGGATGTGCCATAATCTGTCCTCAAAGCAGGTGCTGCAGGTAAGGAGCCTGTTTGCACACTTCTACTTGAAAACTACCTATAGTATTTCATAGCAGTATAGACTTACCTGTCATCCAATGCTCTGATTGCAAAGTACATTACCATGAAAGGTCTTTGGATCAAGGACCATGATTTTATTATGTGTTTGTAAAGCATATAGAATGATGGGTGTCCAATTCTGTTTTGGGTCCAGGAGAGAGTATTACATTTCTGGTTGTGCCTGTTATCATTATCTGCTGTAAAACAAATCCTTTTCCCACTCTGCACAGTGGGCAAGATGTTTCTCATTGTCTTGATTGGGAGCAGGAGTTACTCCAATCAGAATATAGGAAACCTGTATTTGCATCACGTATACTATGCAGTTTTACCCTTATAATGTGATGAAGTTACAATGCTTTAACATCTCTTATAAATACATAAAGACCTGTGGAAAAATTTAGATGTGCTCTAGGTGAGATAGATTTTAAAGAGCTCTTAAAAATTGTGAGAGAAGGGTGGCATTTTGGGTGACAATAATATATTTAGTAAATTACAAAAATCAATTTTAATTAAAAAAGACTAAGATGCATCTTCAGAGGCATAAAATGTTACTCAGAAAATATGGCAATAAATGTAAATAGCTTACTGTACTTAGCAAAAAAATATTGATCTTAACAGCACAGTAAATTTAGGATAAGATCTGACAGTATTAACAAGTATAAAGCTTGATGGTCTCTTCAATCCTAGAAAATAACATCTCAGGATATTAAAAAAATAAGATAAATTTAGATTTATCTAAATGTAACAGCATTTGTATCTAGCATAATGTATCTAGCATGTGAAAAATCCAGATGTAGTCTGTGATATACAGGCTTTTTTAAAATTCCTACCTATAAATGACTTATTTCAAGGCAATTATGTCGAATTTGCAGGGTGGGTTTTTCATTCCATATTGCTGCAAAATATTTGTGCTTAAGTAACAAGCAAACACAGTTGTAGATTATATAAGTGAGCTTTTTATTAAGATTTAGCCACAAATATACAGCCATGGGCAAGTTATTCAAATATACATATATATTGAAATATGTTTATTGGTTATGAAACTGCTTAAAATCAAAAACACATCTCAGACTCGGGGCATGAGGATCTCACCTTTTGAAACTGCAAGGGAGAGCCACGATAAAATGGGAATTTATGCTACAGAATGAGGCTTTGGAGAGGCCATTGTGCTGGGAAAGGTGGCACATGGATACTGACTGAAAGACACTTGCCCAACCTTTTCCTGATAATCCTAGTGAAGAAGGCTTCACACCTCGGCTGGCATGCTGCTCTACTTCTCTGCTAGCTCTGTAGTCTCACATGCCTGAAGTGCACCCCTTTGCTTTCATGTCCCTGTGCACATGGGGAGCAATGAAATGCCTCCTTGATGCCTTTTGCAAATGGAGATGTTGGTATCATGTCCTTCCTTAGCAGTCTATTTCGTAGACTGTCACCATCTAACCTTCAACACTTGTTCATGGCTAGATGGTCAAAAACCACTTTGTTCAAAGCTACTTGTCACTTTTTGTTCCTTCTGCTGGCGTCTCTACTATATCTTCCCCTAAGAAGTGAACTCCAGGGGAGGTCTCACAGATGCTGAGGAAAGAATAATCACCAGCTCCTATGTTTCCAGACTGCATTACTGTCACTACAGAGCAATGTAGGATTCCTTGATTCTATTTTTTTTTTTTTCAGCGTAGGCTGTGTTGACTTTAAGCTTTCAAAATGGGGATTTGTTTGCAATCTGTGAACAGCAGCTCACTCCTGTGACTGTGCCTGTGTCCTCATTTGTGTCCCTGCTGAAAGTATGCACTCTTTGATAACACCTTTTTAGTTCTCAGGGGGATTTGGAACTAGATCACCTTTAAAGTCCCTTCCAGTCCAGGTCGTTCTATGATTCTGTGATTAGAGATGTTATCTAGTCTCAAAAATGTGAACTTTACTAGTTTTGAGACCTGTCCTAACAAAATTGCAAGAAAGAGCTTTGCAGCATTTGGCTTTTATCAGGTTACTGTTATCTGGACCAGTCATGGTCTGGGTTGAGTCAGGGGTCTTAAATAATTAGTGGCCTTTTGGATACATTTCTAAGTTCCTTACCCAAGGATGAACTGTCTTAATACAGTCTTAGAAGCTAAACACTTGCATTCTGGGGACTTTCATAGCAAGAGAAAGCAGAAGCAAGGTCTCATAAAAATCCCCAATAGTAGAGTTTTATTGACTAATTTGAACTAAAGAAGAGCTTCATATTGCATTCTGAGTTTTGCAGAAATGTCAATTCTCTGGAACTTTTGAAACAAGCCGTAGCCTCAAGCAAAGACTATTTATTCCTCACAGTCTGTGGTCAGCTGGGGCAAAAAGAGGGATTAGAATAATGGCATCAGGTTTACTGGTAAATAATTTCAAATCCATGAAAAACTTCTCAAGAAATTAGGTGCCAGAGGAACAGAGAATCTGAGGAAATTTAATTCTAAAAGACCAGCGTCTTAAAAATATATATTCCTGGAGACAGCTAAGAGAAATTAAGTTGTATAATTTTGTGTTTGATAATCTGATGCCTTAGAAAAGCCTTAATGAGCGTATATCTATCTAAGAGATTCATACACATTTTTTCCTGATTCAAGAAAATCACAATAGACATTCTCTCCTCTCAAGTGGGCAAGAACTCTTTTTAAGGATAAGAAAATAATGCATCCAGCTGCTAATAATTGTGAAGATTTCTAGGCTGCTGTAATTGAATAATTTGGGGGTCATTACTCTTGTGACTAGCATGCTTATAATGGCATTGAAACCAAGAACTAACTATTGCAAAATTATAATTTACTATGTGAGATTTTAAAAAGACATCTTTTTAAAGTGTTGGCTTTTAACTTTATGCTTCTTGGCTTTACTTTATTTTGTATTATATATAATTAATTAAAATGTTGAATTTACAGAAGCCAGATATATTGTCTGTGGCTTTAGAGATGATATATGCGTTTTCAATTTACACTTTATGACTGTCGTGGGTTTTACCAGCCCCCCCTGGGCTGAAATGGTCAGGCCCAGGTAGATTTCTGGAGAAAAAGCCAATCAAAAGGTTTAGTAACCCCTCTGCTAATGACATATTTAAGAAAACGGAAGAGAAGGTGTTGGTGACAGAAGAAATTAAGAAGCAACCATGCAGGAGGGAAGCAGCAGGTCCCCCAAAGTGGGGGCCAGGCCCCTCTCCCCCAGCCTTGGGCCAGGGGCAGGCATGGCACTGAAATCTCTCCAGCCGGGACGTGTAACAGTGGAGAAACAAATGCCAGACAGAAACTGGCCAGCTGAAACATGCTGCAAGATGGATTCCAGCCCTGGCAGAGAGCAGAGGAGGACTTGAGATAACCAGCTTCCTCCAAGGTCGGTTCTAGCAGGAANTTTATGCTGGATCAAGTTGTCTCAAGTAGAACCTGTAGTCCTGGGGAGAGATCCATGCTGGTGCAGTTTACTTGTGACCCTAAAAGACAGCAGAGTATGGAAGAGCTGTTGTCTTGGGTGGACTCACAAGGAGAGGTCTATTTAGGACTATCTTCAGTGGCTTAGACTGATATAAAGTGGGAAGAAATGCTTTTGTAAATACTTATGATAATTTTACATAAAGAAGACACTTTTCTCTTGAACTTTCTCTTGAAAAAAAAACCAAGGAGAAATGCTTTTGTTAGAACCTGGTACTCAGCCAAATGTCCAACTCCACAGAAAAGAGACCTTCCCCCCTCCCTTGCCTTCCCGAGGCAGGGGAAATAAAGACTGAAATCCCGAGACAAGCCACCAAACTTGTAAATAACCACCTAGCATTCTTTTTCATAAGATAAGCTATTTTAATTAGAACTGTTGTAGTATACGTTATTTCTTAGTTTTTATCTTGCTAGTAATAAATCTTAATATTATATCCCTTATGTCAAACCTCTGTTTTTTCTGTATAAAACTGCTCTCAACTTATAGTAATTGTGTGGAGGGGGGAGTCAGAAAAGGAGGCTCAAAAGGGTTGATCCCTGGTAAAACCCATGACAATGACACAAGGTCCAAATGTAATTTTAACCTGTCTGCTGAAGTAGTAAGCAGTTTGAGTAGCTGTTGGTTGATGTGTCAGAGTTCCCTAGTAAACTGATGGCATTGGAGCCTGCACTTCAATTTCCTGTTTTCAAATCATCTTCTGATATACCTGTTTGTTGGTTACTTTCTGTGGACTACAGAAAAGAAACAGGGAGCAGGTGGCTGAGAGATTCTGAGAGCAATATTGTGATGGTTTAGTTTAGTGTTTAGGACAGAGAGCTTTTTTGCCCTAGTTACATTGTTGGAGGAGTAAAAATATAGTGGAGGAATGGGAACCTCATGCTCCTTGATTTGAATTTTTATGGGCAACAGTCTCTGATGCAGTGATATACTTTGAAGTTATGGAAGAAAAAAATGGGAGTAATATTAATGTATGTGGGGTTTTTTCCTATAATTGAAGAACTATAGAAGCATCATTGCCAACAGACCCCTTTGGAACTCCATTTGTATTGCAAGGGAACCTGATAGTCTCTGGCAATAAATTTAAAGCAGCGGTTCCACTGCCCATTGCCTGCTGGTTCTGAGTCAGAGTGGGCAGGCTGATGTGAGTCCTGCCCTCAGCTGTCAAAGCAGAGCTGCTGCATCCTGCTCAGCTCTGCATGGGGAACCTGGGAGAGGGAAGCACATTCTCTGTTGTGTAATTTTCTTCTTTTTCTTGGATGCTGATGTTTCAGTCAATCTCCCAACCTGGCACTTGGTTTTTAAATCTTCCCTGTAATAAAATTATTTCAAGCAGATCTGAAGAATACCAGGTTACTTCCACTTTTTTGAGAGTGGAAAGCTCATGGACACTGGTCATGGCACTGAGGTTATCTCTGAGTAGTTATGTCTCAAAATTACGATTTACCAAACACTTTCTACCAACCTCTTCTCAAAACTGAGAATACCAGGTGCCTCAGTTGGTTAAAACTTGGTGGTAATAACAGGGTTCAATCCCCTGTTCAATCTCCTGTTCAATCTCCATTCACTTAAGTGTTGGACTTGATGATCCTTGTGAGCCCTTTTCAACTCAGAATATTCTGTGCTTCTGTGTAGTTAGTGTGGAGTACCCTTGCAGAGCAAGTGCTTCTGACAACTGTTAAATATTGAGCTGTGTTCTTCACTGAGAATATTTTATTATTTACAGTTGATTAACTTACTTTCAATACTTACTCTGTGATGAGGATAGGTGCCCAAGACTTCACTACATTGTTCTCAAAGAAAAAAAAAAATTGCTTAAATGATGGTTCTCTGAAGAGAACCATCTTCAGAGTTCAGATAAATTGTTAAATATTGGGAATATCTACTGATATTGTACAGAGTGTCCATTTGCTCTCAACTGCTGAAATATACTGCAATATACCCATATGCAGACTTCGAAGTACAGTTTTAGAGATTTGCCCTTCATTTCAAAAATGAAGTGGGCGTGGTAAGAGAGGCATGGGGATGTAGAAGAAATGATGATGAATCATGTAATATTTTGAATTTCTCCTGAAGCTAATTTCAGGGCATGTTAAGATGACTTGTAGGGAAACCTGATGCTCAAGAATTGAAGGTGATACTATCTTATTGGTAAAATATGCTGATGATGTATGCAGTTTTTAACATGCTGTTTGTGTTTGTTCTGGAGCATTCTCACGTGGTTGCATTTGTCTCAGCGATTCCTTGCTGACTTTTTTGTCTTTATTGCCTCTCCATCTTCTGTGTTTCATCTTTTTTCCCCCCCTATTGTTTGGTGTATTAACCATTTACTTGTACATCTTACAAGCATCTCTTTTCCATCTGCCTCAGTGTTCACTTGTGCAGGGGATGATTGTTAGATACCTTGATCAGGGGGTTAAATCATGGGATAAGTGGTCTTGCTTCCCTGCTGCAGCTCAATAAGCATTCTGGTCTATGTCACTTTGACAGAATGACTCACAAGCAGTAAAGGCTAACAGAGGAAACATATTTCCAAAGGTATATTGCATGTATAAGAGATGATTTTAAAGTCTGGGGAGTTTCATTCTCCAGTTATGTACCACCAGTCTGATTTGAATGAGATTTATATTCTATACAGGAAGGATTACAGAGCAAACCAGAAAACAGTAGCCATTGGAAAACACTGAAAACAGTGGGAATCTTTCCATTGCCTTTGCTGGGCATTGGTTCTGGTCTTACCAACCATGAAAACTAAGAGGCAGAGGCCAGTAGCTCTTCTATAACTGCACAGAAAATGACCTGAGAGGGAACAATTCTGCACCCATGTGTTTAATCATCCAGTGAGAAGAAATTATAAATAAAAGTATTCTATCCAAACACAGAATAGATTTATAAAATTAGAAATCCTAGAATAATTTTTAGGTTGGAAAAGATGCCACATATTACATATCTTTTAGATATCTCCAGGGATGGTGACTCTACCACTGCCTTGGTCTGCCTGTTTCAATACTTGACAACTATTTCTGTGAATAACTTTTTCCTAATATCCAAAATAAACCTCCCTGAACAGCTTAAGGCCATTTGCTCTCATCCTGTCAATTGTTACCTGTGAGAAGAGGCTAACCCTGACCTCAACACAACCTCCTTTTAGTAAATCGTAGAGAATCATAAGAGATTTAGTAAATTGTAGAGAATCCCGTGAGCCTCCTTTTCTCCAGCCTAAACAACCCCAGTTGCCTCAGCCTTTCCTCATAGGACTTACTCTCTAGACCCTCATCCAGCTCTGTTGGCCTTCTCTGGACTCACTTCAGCACCCCAATGTCTTTTGTGTAGTGAGGGGCCCAGAACTGGACATAGGACTTGAGGTGTGGCCTCACTAGTGCCAAGTACATGGAGACAATCACTGCCCTAGTCCTGCTGGTCACACTGTTCCTGATATAGCCCAGGATGCCATTGGCCTTCTTGGCCCCCTGGGTGCATTGCTGGCTCATGTTTATCCAGATATCAACCAGCAACCCAAGTCTTTTTCCACTGGGCAGTTTTCCAGCCACTTTTCCCCCAGCCTGTAGTGCTGCAGGGGATTACTGTGGTCAAAGTGTAGGATCTAGTGCTTGGTCTTACTGAACCTCATACTGTTGGCCTTGACCCATCAATTGAGCCTGTCCAGATCGCTCTGCAGAGCCTTCCTACCCTCCAGCAGATCAATACTCTCACCCAACTTGGTGTCGTCTGCAACTTCACTGAGAGTGCACTTGAATCCCTCAACCAGGTAATTGATAAAGACATTAAACACTACTGGCCCTAATACTATGCCCTGAGGAACCCCACTAGTGACTGGCCACCAGCTGGATTTAATTCCATTCACCACCACTATCTGGGCCTAGCTGTCCAGCCAGTTTTTTACTCAAATAGTTCTGTCTTTTGAATAACCACTTGTAGAAAAGGTTGTGTAGGAATACACAGGAATGTCTTCATGTAAATATTTATTTGGTGCAGCAGCTATGGAAATAAATGAGCAGATTACTCCATTCCTGTCTTAAGTTTTATTTTTCATAAGCTTAATTATGTTTCCAGCTTCTCATCACAGTTCCACATTTCTATTCATAGCTCGAAGTATTAAACACTCCAAGTCCCATTGATGATACTGTTGTATTGGGTGTGGCTGAGCTGGAGTTCTTTTCCCCACAGTAGCCCTCACAGTGCTGTGCTTTGCATTGGCAGCTAGAAGGGTGTTGATAACACACCGGTGTTTTGGCTACTGCTGAGCACAGCACCAACACTATAACTTCCTTCCTTACTTGAGGGCAAGATCCTGGGAGGGGACTCAAGTAGGCCTGCTGACCCAAACTGACCAAAGGGATATTCCACACTGTATGACATCAGCTCAGATATAAAAGCACGGAGCAGGAGGGTGGGCATTCATTGTCTAATGGCTGCCTGCTGAGAAACCATCACAGATACCAAAGCCCTGCTTCTCGGGAGTGGCCAACCATCGCTGCTCATGTGAAGTAGAGAATAAACTCTGCTATCTTTCGCTTCTGCACGTGAAAGCTTCACTTTACTTTTTGCTTTTAATAAACTGCCTTATCCCAACCCACAAGTTGTTTTTTCCACCTTACTATCTCCCTTGCCCCTCTGTGAAGGGGAGTGATAGACCAGCCAGGTGGGCATCTGACATCCAGCCAAGATCAACCCACCACAACTGTAATGCATCATTTTCATTGTTTGCTGAGATCATGACAGCCAAAGGTTTGTCCTTCTGCTGTGTTCTTTGTAGACCTTCCTGTCAAACATTATAAAGATCCTTATTTCAGTAATACTGCACTTTTCATGCAGTGACAGCTCCTGGTGGTGAAACACAAAGTGGCTTAATTTTAAAGATGAGAGAGGCATTGCAATGGCATCTGGTTTCTACTGAAAGCCAACTAGAGACAAGCTATCTTACCCATTCAAAACCTCCCTATTGGCCTTTTTTTCTGGCTATGTGTCTTGCAGCCCCAGTTATGATGTAAAAGGTCCTTTGTGCTTGCACATGCAACAAAAATAGAATTGCATTTGACATAGACATGATTAGGTTAAAAATGAAAAGTGATACACATATTTGCCTCAATTCAGAGCAAGATTCAGAGGCAGGAGTATGCAAGTAAGAGCATGTAGGAAATGACAAAGAGATTGGCTACAGCAATGGCAATGCCAAAGAAGACTGCCCAGAGTGCACTTGCTCGCAAAGAAGACTTGGCCAATAATGTAATGATAAGGGGAATGCTCTCATCTCTTTGAAATAATGAACCCTTATGACGTAGCTTGATATTTTTCTCTTCCCTTGGCAAAGCTTACTTACTCTACTTCTTTTTGGTTCAATATAAATTACAGGTAAGACTGAATACTGCTGGCAGTAGAGAGAGGAAGTAAGAGGCTACAGGGGAAGGCAGGTGTTTCTAGACAAGCTGCATCTTCACTCCATGATGAATTACCCATAGGTGCGGAGTTTCTTAGACTTCCCCTGTATCCTCCTGTAATAGTTACTATTTAACAAGACAAAAAAAAAACAAAACACAAAAAAACTCCCACTGTGTCTTTATCCTAATTGTGGAAGTTAGGGAAGCATTTTGGGAGGAGGGTGGGACAGTTGATTAGGTGATCTTCAAAGGTTTCTTCCAAACCAAATCATTAGGTGACTATGAAGCAGACTGATACCTTGTTAGCTTGTACCTCTCTAGACAAGGGGTATCTCTCTGCTTCCACAGTTGTCTTTTGTTCTGTTATGGTTGGGTTATGGCTCTGTAATCTGAGACACCAGCAAAATGTAGAGCAATGGGACGAAATTTATATCCACCCAGTTTTTGTGATGTTCAGTTGTATCTGTTACAGGCATACCCTGTTCATCTTGCAATTTAGACAGTGTGTATTGAAATGCTGTACAGTTGAACGCTGTTGTATATTCAACAACTTGAGTTAAAATTGACTCGACTGCAGCTCAATAGGTGCTGAGCAGACTGTATAAATGCAAGTCATTACTGCCTAAATGTTGTGGAGCATTATGGGGTGCAAAGACAAGTGCCAAATAAACCCGTTTCTCCTGAGACAGAATAATTCCCTGCTTTAATCCGAAAACAAGTGCAATTTGTGAAAAGTCAGACATGAGAGAGACATGTATTTTGATAGGCTTTATAAGCAGATATTGGGTAAATGTGATATTCAGAGGCACATATCATGCCTGTGGGTTGGAACAAATTCTGTTAATAATGAGTGGGGTAAAGCTCTGACAAATAGATGGTAGGTGCTTAATCTGACCTCAACCTTTTCCTTTATGGACTGTGATTAGACTATCAGTGCCATATTAGTGCTTTTTTTTCTGTTTGTTTGATTTAATATTACATACCTTTTATCCCCAGTCTAGTGATACAATAAACATAGCTCGTCTCTGTGAAAAGAAACAGCATTCTCACATTTTAGTTTACCCTTTCTGACATTAAATACATTCCAGGAACACTTTTCTTTTATATTGCAGCATCTGACTTTGAGAGGATGTATTTATAATAGGAATTTTAAGGGATACATGCTTATTTTGACATCTAGTGTCAAATGTCTTCAATATGTACCATGGAATTAAATTTCATCCTGTGTGTGCTATCGGGTTTTACTTTGAAATTCCAAGCAATGTTCTAGTAGTTACTGAAATCTTACACATTCATAGCTTGTTTCAGGTATCTCAGAGGTGTTGCATAGTCTTTGTTTTCATAAAAAATAGAGGCAGGTGCTATCACTCATAGTGCTAAAAAAGTCTTACTTTGTGTCGCTCTGTGGACTAAATTCAAGTCCCATTAAAATCAGTGAGAAAGTTCTTCCTGCCTGCAAGGAAAGTGGCGCGGGCCTTACGTCTTTGAACTACGCTGGCTGCAAATGTCTTCAGTGTACAAAGCATCTTACTCATCAGTTTGGAAAACAACTGATGCTGACAGCAACTGGGATTATTTTCCTTCTCAGATAAGTTCTGTTTTAAAAATAACTCATGGAGGTGCACTTAGTGGCAAATGCATTTTAGAGCATTGTTAATTCAGAACATGTTGATGTGTTTTTAAAAGTTTGGAGGTTTTTAGTAAATTCAGAAGAGACACAGTGTTAGTAATAGGGAGTCTGTCATCTAGAAATGCACATTTGCCGTGCCAAAGATCTTTCGTAGCATTAGGATGAAAATTATGAGTATAAAAAAATCTGTATGTTTCTGTATTCTGGTTTTTTTTTCTGTCTGAGCAATGTTCTGCCATCTTGTGTCATTTATCATATGTGATGACAATGATTGATTAATGTCTTTTTTTGCTTACCTGGAAAATATCACAGGAGATCTGTCTAAACATCAGTGGCAAATATCAGCTTGATATTCCATATCAAGAGTTAGCTTTCATAAAAAGCTAATTGCAGTTAGTTCTGGGAATTTTAGTAGGATTAACTGTAGTGGGGATGCTACCTATCTATCTATGTCTATAGATGAATGCAGTGGTGCAAGCTGAGAATGTGGGATGCCTGGGAGCAAACTGTGAATTGTGACTGAGTGTGAAACCATAAGGAATGGAAAGATTTCTCAATAGATTTATAGATTCTCAATAGATTTATGACCACCTGAGTTTTACTAACTCATGGCTTTCCTCTTGCCTGATGATTTACCTTGCTGTGTCACTCGGCCTGATGTAATCCTCTGTTTTTGACTAAAGGCTGGAGTGACTGAGATGCTCCAAAATCAGGCAAGGTGGTGCCTGAGGTGGAATATAAATACTCTCTGCCTCGTCCCTTGTAACTCTCAGGTTTGCTGAGTGGATCGTTTCTGCCAAACAGCAGGTTTCCTCTCTCCCTTTGTACTTATAGAGTCCATTGCTCTGCTGTAGCAGTGAAATACCTGGACAACTCTTCTATCTTACACATGCTATTCAATTAGCATAAGAAAAGCCCTGTTTTGACTTCATAGAGTCTATTTGCATGAACTGGCACATCTTGGGTAGTTGTCAGAAGTATACAGAAACTATAAAAACACCTGCCCCTCACCACCATATTTACTTCCTACACCCAGTTTAGGAGTTCATTAAGATCTCAAGCCCTTTTAATTTCGTTGTGTCCATGCCCATTTTGCACTCCCCCCAGTGCCTGTTAGCAGTGGATGCCTCCTGGGAGAGCAGGTGATGTGCTTGCAGTGTTGTCAGCACCCAAGGGCTCTCTTTACGCCCCTCTTTGAAGCAAGAGGTTGCTGTGCTGAGGAAGAAAAGGCTGCTCTCCTGTGTGAGATGAGAGCAAGAACACCTTCCTCTCTGCCAGTGTTGTTCACTGCTTTTTAGGTGGGCAAGCTTTGAGGGCTTTTCTCTTCAGCTGCTCCTTTCACTGACTGAAAAATGAAGAGTGACCAGTAACAGCTGAGTTATTACCAGCTTGTTTCCTGGATTTGCCAAGTGGATAGATTTAGGATTTGATTAAACCACAGTCTCAGTCATCTTGTTCCTTCTCCTGCAGTGTTGGGGCCTGTTGGACAACAGCTTTGCTAGAGAAAAATCCCGTTTCAACCTATGTAGGATTTTCAAATTCAAAAAATGATGACACCATCTATTTTTCATACAATAATTTCCTTTAAAGTTCTATAGTAATACCATGGACAGCCTTGTAATCTGTTTATAAAAGTATGTTTCCTTCATACATCTACTTTTATTCTTCTCATTAGGAAAGAGGAAATAAGTGTATATCCAGATAGATATATGTTCAGATGCAAGCAGTCTGTGAACACCACAGGTAGTTTTTAAATGGCTCTAGAATTGCAAGCCATATTAATGCTTTCTAATATGTGTGCATATAGTTGTTCAATTTTCTGCTGACATATTTTCTCAGGGGAAATAAACACATTTTCCCAGTTTGCCCATAGTATTCACTCCCTGGCTTTAGTTTCATAACAATGGTGCTAAAGACCACATAACGGTTTGCCTGATAAACAGAGATATTGCTGTCTTTACCTAGCTATTAGAGGAAGTAATCAAAATTAAGTTAGGAATGAAAGGAAATAAAATCAGTTATAATAATGAACCAAATGTTCTGATACATAGTTAGCATTTTGTTAGATGGCAGTGGTGTTAGGTTATAGCAACATGCTAATTTGTTCTGGACTTACAATACAAAAAAATCCTCTTTTATTAACACGCTATTCCATCTTAATTTCTCCGTGGAAGAGGTACTAACTCAATGAGGTGTTACAGATGCCCATTTACATTCAAAATCTGTGCATTGTCCCCTGGGCTCAGATGGAACTTCTCTGGCAAATGTGAATTTTGCTGCCAAGATACATGACTGTAGCTCTCTAGGTGTGATCTACTGGCTCAAATATTGTCCCAAAAGCCCAGGAGCCTGGGTGCTATTCCTGCCACTGTTGCTGGCCTTTGGGTAATCTGACACAAACTCACAAATTTTACCTTCAAATTAGATACAAAGAGGCTTCCTTTCTTTTACAACTCTTGGAAGTTCATGGAAGATATTGTTTTTTAAAGCTCAGGAACCTAAGAATGAATCAGAGGTGATTTCATTAATAAATTTGATAATGGCAAAAATGTTTTATGATAATCTGTAAATGTAATGGTTCCAGTCTTGGAACACTCTAAAAGCCTAGGCAGATACTTTTTGAGGTAATGCATGAGTAAGGAAACTATTAACAGATGAAAAAACTTCTCTCCAATCAACTAAGACATACATCACGCAATTTTAGTAGGTTATTTTCAAGAAGATCTGCTTAAAACTGCTACATTTATGCCAAATATTACTGGGAACAATAAAAAAAAATGCTTTGGAGTAATTAACACTCACTTTGTTCTTGTATTATACAGGTCTGTTCAGATTTTGAGATGTAGTTTTAAATTTATTTATTTTTATTTAAGAGGAAGGAGACAGCTGACTCTTACTCTCCTGTTGTTGCAAATTCACATAGGACTCATTATAAATTGGTATCCTGTAGCTGTGACACTTTAGGGTTTAGAGCTAGGACTTATTAGCTGCTATGGAGTGAATTTTGTGGTCAGATATTACCTGTCCAGTCTTTTGAAAACCTTGTGGTTTATGAGCCAGGATTTCAGTATTTGTGGTCATGGCAAAAGCAGTAGGATAATCAAATGGCAAATAAAATACTTAGGCTGGAATACAATCTAAAGGACAGTAGTTGCAAAATGAAAAGCTTTACAGAACTGAGAAGAAGAAGGAAGCTAAAGATGTTGAGACTTATTACAGAGTCAGCCTTATTACAGATTCAACCTTAAATGATCTGTGAATTCTGCTTATGAATCTGAAACTGTATTTAATCTGACATATAAAGGAAACAAACAAAACACAATAGTAGGTTATCCATAGCAGTTGGAGAGGAAATTAAATGAAACTGCAATTGGGAAGCTTCCTATATTTTCATTTTTGTTGCAGTTTCTCACTCTGAGGATCTTTTGCACATAGAGACTCTCTTTATTAATGGTGCTGCGTTTTTTGCCTCTGAAATAAAATATAAGGCAAGTCCAGTAGGTCTGCAAATTTATTTTTACCTTGCAATGTAGTTGCTTTTTAATGAGAAGTATAGATGCTGATTAATTGTGGCTTCTGCCTCTATAATTTAGGCAGGACACATTTGCAAACAGACTGCCCATCAACCTGAACTTATCAGGAAATCCTTCTCTTTACAGTAATAGAAGAGAAAATTTAAGCATTGCTCTCAGTACCAAGATTATAACACAGAACAAAGGCTGTGTTGGAAGTGCTGAGAATTTACAGCATCCATTCAAACTAATAGGTTGGTGCTGCATACCCTATATTCACCATTAAGTGAGTGTTTCTTCTGGCCATTTGCAGCAGGTTGGAGTAATGCTGTTTTGCCTAATACATTGTACTCTAGGCTGAATTGATATTTTTATATTTATCACAGTATATTTTTTCTGTTTATATTACTTGATATAGTTTATAATTTTTTATTCATTGTAATTAATATCTGTCTACAGTGGAAATATTTGAATTAAGGTCTTGTTAGGAGTCTAATGTGTCTTCTGTAGCAATCGTGTTTATAGCATGCTTGACAAGAGGCAGCTGTTGTAATCTTACTAGCAAATACTGTATTTAGATTCAGTTTTCATCTAAATTGCAGGGAGAATATAGTTACTTAAGTGAAATTATTTAAATTAAACACATAGCCCCAGTTCTGGTGGTTTTCACTGGCAAAACACATGGGAATGTGCAAGAAAATAATTCATTTGCCCTAAAAGGCCTTCTGTTCAATTCTGTATTTTATGGGATTTTTCTGTGCCACAGAAATTGTAACCCATGCTCAGTTTTCCCTTTGGCTTTGTTTAATAACTGTGTGGTGTTGCATTAATAGTGCAAGCAAATGTGGCTTGGTAATATCCTTCCCCTGAAATGGAGGGATGATGCCAAGTTGTCAACTAGAACAAGGAGAATCATGCTGTACAAGAAGGTAACTCTAGTTCAGCCGACTAGAAGAAAGAGTTCAGCACATTGCAACATCAGGGTGCAAGGTAGTTATTGGTCTGCTTTATGTCTTATTATACCTAATGTAATGCTGAACTCCCCAAGACCAAAAGCTGCTTAGCACCAAGATGGCTTATTTGGATTTGATATAAGAAAGCAAAAATATGGAAGCAGTTAATGTATAATGAAGATAATTTGACTCACAGCATATGCTTTTTGGTCCAGTGCACTTATTGTATTGATTTTTGAGCTTGAACATTAATAAATTCCATTTTCAAGCAACATGCACCCTTTGGGATGTTCTGAACATTACTGAAATAAGGCTGTGGGATGTTCATGTGATGTGTTTTCTCAGCTGCTGATGGGAGTTCCAGCTGAGTTTTTGTTCTGCTACACTGTTTCTGCTTCCTGGTTGTTGTCTCTTTTGATTTTTTTTTGGCACATAATCTAATAGCTTGCTAATTTTAATTAAAACATTTGATAAATATTCTTACTAATTTGCGTATGATTTGCAACATTTTCACCAGAGATCAGCTACTGCACTGGGTATTCTCACATGTAGGCCAAAGAGACATTTTGGTTTTTTCATGTGTTCACAACTATAGCTGACTGTGGATTTTTCATTATCTGTGCAGTTTTCTTTACAATTTTCAGTTCTTTTGAATAATTCACAATCAATTCTCTTGTATTAGCTTTCATCAACTTCACCAGAAAACCAGCAGGAACCACTTTCTTTAAAAAATTTTGCTTGGTGGTATTTCACTCTGAACTTGCATTATATTTTGAACATTACTCTGGTATCGCCTAAGCCATCTTCCCAGCTGAAGATGACTGAATTTTTGTCTCGTGCTTCCCCAAAACAGTGACATAACATTAGATTACATTTAGGAGGAAAAAAAATTTCCTTCATTTGAGTATTGGATCCCATATTCAGTGGTATATTAAATGGAGATGAGTCTGGTACTTTTAGTTAGTGCTCATACTGGTCTCATTCAATTAGGTGGTTTGAACCACCAATTTTTTGTGCTTAAAACATTGTACAGTTTTGTCTTGTCTGTAGCAGACAAATTTACAGAAACAAAACAATCTCTGGAGAATAATATGATCAGGAATACAACCCATGTGTAGCTACGTATGCATTCTGACTATATCAATATAAATGTACTTAAAAACTCTACAGAATTCATACAGTATTACTCTGTGGTAGCAAGGTCTATTTTTATATTGCTTGCAAGAACTGATGTTCAAGTCAGCTGTTTGTTGAGCTATTAGAGATCTTTTTTCAAAAACAACTTGCAGATTCAAAATAATAGTTTCCTCTACATAGAATTGTGAGAGAGTGTTTGCTAATCTTCTGAGAATCATATCACAGGGAATGACAAAGCAGCAGGTTAAATTTGAGTGGCAGTAAAAGAAATCTACATGCAGAAAGAGAAGACCATGCTGTGGAATTATGGAGTAGGTGGGAGTAGTAGGGTTGGGAATATGGACATGGAGACTGCATCATTTTGTGTGTCCTTGTGACTGGCATCAATAAGCTTTTAAGTTAAGCCATGCCAGTGCCAGTTTACTGTTGATGTCTGCCGACTTTCTTTGTCATAAAATAAGCTGCTCCTTTACCTTCTCAGTCACTGCACAGAGGCAAGGCTTAAAATTCCCCATCCTTCATGTCTACCTGCTTGCCCACAGCCTGTGGCAGTGCCTCAGGGCCCAAGGTGCTTTCCATTATCCCTAGAAAGCAAGGAACTGATATTTCAACTCCTCAAAAAACTTTCTCATGATTCTGCTACTGTTGTGACGGGGCAGAGAATAGCTTCCTCCAGGTCTGCTCTGTGCGTGCACAAGTATAAGCACCCCTGCATCCAGTACTACTAATATTCTAAGGCTATGAATTGGGAAAGATCAAGTTTATTGCCAGGTCATACTTGCCCACAAAGTACATATTTTTCTCTTTCCTGCTTGGAATATCTCAAAGTACCAAGATGGGCTGCTTTTTGGGCTGCTTTTACAAATGATTGCACTTTCTGTTATTATCACCCACAACTAAGTAGTGACGTCAGTTTACTTATTTATTTTTAAACTTTTTTCTCTTCTGGCATATATGATGATTAATGGCAAACAAATCGTCCTCATTATTAGCCTCCTTGTCTCTCTGACAACACTTAGAAATATATTCCAGGACAGGCTCTCTAAGTAACAAATGCTTGTTTATTTTTCTATGGCATCATTATGAATGTCACTCGATCAGCTTTTCAGCTAGAAAACCAAGCTCATTTATCATTTGCAAATTGCTAGGTATTGAATTATATCCAGGGCCTAATTTGCAGACCCAATCCCCTATACTAAGCAGCCAGCTGAGCCTGGGGACACCAGTACCCTTATTTAAACCGGACCTGAATAGCGCAGTAGGTTCGTCTGAGAGCTCATTTAACCAGTTGTTGTTTGAACTGCTTAATTTCCAAATTAGTTTGGCAGCTTTGGAAAAGACACCCCAGTCAGTCATAACTGAGAAAGAGACAGGCACTCGGGCAATTCAGGTAGACAGCATATATTGCTCCAAGTGAATATACGGAACCATCTGTTATTGAGTTAAACAAAAGCATCACAACATGTCAGTAATGCTGTGTAATATCAACAATTAGTCTGAGTCTTCTTTTGTTGCAATAAATCCTGTCTTAAAACCATAATACCATACATGTACGTTCTTCAGTGTGAGCTCTTATGAGGTTAATTGACAGCTGCCAAAATATAAGTAGTTCATTCAGTTCAAATTAAATCACTGGATAGAAATATTTTCATTAAGAGAAAACATCTGAATTTGATCAGTCTATCCAGAAGGAACTTTGTAAGGAACAGCCTTATATTCTGGGTGTACAATATTTTCTGGGAAGAATGTCGACTGCTGTGCAAGTGTATGCCTGTCAGAGGCAATTTATATTTAATATAATTGCTTAATGGAACATTTCCCTCGACCATAGCATGCCATGCTGCCCAAATGTCCTCTTACGCACCCCAGTGCCCTGCTGAAAAGCTAGTGGCATTTTCCAAACAAGAGAGAGTAAAAATATTTCCAACAACTGCTTCATCCAGCATCTCTACAGTAGGTCAGTAAGAGCATCATGCCACCCCAAATCTCATATTGTGTATATGTCTAAATTGGTAACATATGGTCTACTCCCTCTGTCCAAAAAGTGTGTCTCTTCAGAATCTATACCTTTAATCTTATGAACTCCAAGTATTGCTTTAAATTTAAGATGAACTGCAAACACTCCACTTAGGCTACCAAAGTATTGGTAAATAATATACATAACCTATTGTTGCTATGCAGACTGTGTGTCTTAGTATAAAGGTCATTTTTCTCAAAAGAAATATTTACTGAGTCTGGAGTGACATCCCTTTCAAAAACAAGAGGACCAAAATGAATTGCAAAATTAGTGAAATCTCTTAGATAGAACTTGAGTATAGTTGTTGTTTTGCTTATAAAATATCATGTTTCAATTTTCTCACCTCTTTTCTTTTTTGCTCAGTTGTTAAAAGGCTATTGGAAGAACTTCATAAAGCTTTTTTTGTTGTAAATTATTTATAGCTTTTAGACTATGTGAAACTATCTGCAAATTAGGCTGCATTTAGTGGCCTTTTTTGTATCACACACAAACTGTCAAAAATAAAAGAGGGAGAACACAAAAATTAAAATCTCGGGAAAATGAAAAATTACAAGTTAAAAATGAAATTTTTTTCATTGCTGGCATTTGAAAAAAGCTTACTTTGACATAATATGAATTAAAATGCAAATGAGTAACAATTTTTCCATTTGGGTCAAAATACTTAGGGGAAAGAGAGAGGTAGAAGTACCAAAAATATTCTGATTTCCAGTTGACCAGAAGTTGTGACTTGATTTGCTAGCTACAATTTAATTTACTAGATAAAGGGTAATCTTTTGATAATTCCAAGCTCAAAATAGAAGTACTAGACATACTACTAGGAAAAAAAAGGCTGGATGGTAATAATCTCTAGGCTTTGAGGTAATATTTAAGATGCAAACCTGGAGTAAAATATATTGTGGCATCTGTGGACACATAAACAGGCTACCCATCAAAAAGTGAGGTTTGTAAAGTACAAATGAAACAATTATTTCATTGGGAGTTGGTTTAACACTCTTGGGATGGGGCTAAATCTCTTTTAGTTTTGTCTTACATATTCACAGGATGGAACTAAGTGAATTTCAGCTGCTGTTGTGATATATACACAAGGATGTAGTTAAACTTGTTTCAGGGTCAGTGTTCTGTATCTATAGCTCTTTAAAATGGACCACATTGTCTTGATAAGACTTCATTCTTCATGTATGGTTGGGTTAATTGGCTTAAAGTCAAAAGGCAATTCAATGCTCACCTTCACAGCAGTGCAGAATGGAAAAAGTACTTCTGGGATTTCAAGATATATTCTTAGGGTGTTTAAGTGCTTCAACTTTTTCATTTTTACATTAGAGGCAGGGGGAAACAAGCTTCCATATGAGCAAGAAATGGTAGTTTTCTTATATTTCTCAGTTCATTGAAATAAATATGTGTTGTGGGTTTACTTGGAACCAATTATTTTAAAACTCCACACTCACAATTGCTACAAGTTGAGAGAGGTTTTATATAGACAAAAGAGAGTCTTGATGTGGGGGAAAAATATTAAGATTTATTACTAGCAAGATAAAGACTAAAGGATATTATATACAACAATTCTAATTAAGCTTTCTTATCTTATGAAGAAAATGTTAGGTATTTTCAAAAGTATCTCTCCCCCCTGTATTGGTCCAGGAGGAGAAAGTCTCTTCTTTCTGAAAAAATTCTGCAGCACTGGAAAGTTTTTCTTCTATTATCTTTAAGACGACAGCTCTGATTTGTCATAGCTGGAAATTTCCTCTCTCTCTGCTGCACGTTGACCTCAGGACTCTGGGCCTGCCCCTGCTCCATTTGGGCCAGGACTGGAGGCTGGGACGGGACACCTGGGCTCTATGAGGTCTTCCATGGACTGCAAGGGGACACTTGCTGCACCATGGTCTGCACCACAGTTACAGGGGATAATGGGTTTTGAGTTCTTTCCCCTGTTCCTGTGGGGTCCCATCTATAGGCTGCAAGGGACAACTTGCGTTACCATAGTCTTCAGCCATGACTATAGGAAATGGTTTTAACTCCTTTCCTGCTGTGTGGGTGTCCCTTCCCACGGGAGACAGTCTTGATGGACCTCTCCCCGTGGGTCTACTCCAGGGCAACAGCTCTTCCATACTCTGCTGTTCAGCATGGATCCCTCACTGGGACTACAAGTTCTACCTGAGACAACTTGCTCCAGCATAGCTTTCTCTCTTCATGGCCCTCAAGCCTCCAGCAGGACTCTGCTTCATCTCAGGCCTCTCACAAGGGGCCACAGCCTCCATATGTACTTGTCTGCTCTGGCACAGGCTCCTTCATGAGCTGCCAGAGGGTCTCTCTACCCCAGTAATCTTCTACAGGCAGCAGGGATTTTCAACTTTCAGTCTTTCCCCTGATGGAGGGGGAAAGAGGGGGTTCCCTGCGCCTCTCCCCGCCTCTCCTGCTACACTGACTTTGGAGACTTCATGTTATCTCATGTTCTCTTCTGCTCTCCACCAGTCTGGAATTTCTTCTGCAACATGGCTCAGCTGGGCAATTTCTCTCTGGAGTTTCTTCTCCACTCTGCTACATGTCTTAGCTGGGGGGCTTCAGTGCCATGCCCGGCTCAGGGCTGAGGGAGAGGGGGCCCGGCCCCACTTGGGGGGCCTGCCGCCTCCCTCCTACTTCATGACTCCTAATTTCTTCTATGCAATCCCCCTTCTCTTCCGCTTTCTTAAATATGTCATTAGCAGAGGCGTTACTAAAGCTTTTGATTGGCTTTGCTCCAGAAATCCACCTGGACTTGACTATTTCAGCCCAGGGGGCTTAGTAAACCCACAACAATATGTAATAAAAATCCATCACAATCAGTGCTTTCCATTTATGTTTTCAAACTATGGGACTAGCTAAAATGCAGACATACTTTTGTATAAACTGAAATAATGGACTAGCTATAATTTTACTTATCAATAGTGTACTAACCAACAAAAGTGTTTACTGTTTTTTATTACCCTAATGCAGCTGTCACTAATTCTTTTCAAACTATGTACTATTCTAACCCTTGTTATAGTTACATTCTAACACTTGTTATAGTGCACATAAGCCTTATTTTCTTCTCTTAGTTTCTAAGCTTTCCTGTTTTATTTTGAAACCAACTTAAACTCTGACCTTTTAGCCAGCAGACTGGAGAGCAGCCCTGCTGAGTTTATGGAGAGGGTTTGATTGCTCTGTTGGATAGTACAGTATTTTGGATATGCAGATGTTAGCAACTGAAGTGTATTATCCATCTTGAACACCGCTTGAATTTATGCTGAGGCTTTCAAGTTCTGTTCTTTGAATAGGTCCCACAGTAATTGAATTCTCATATTGCGCACTAAAAGAAGTCATACCTTATGTGCAGAATGGAGAACTCCCCTGATTGTTAAAAATTGGCATGAGGAGGCTTTTGAAAAACAGGACATATGACACCTGCAGCAATATTCTAGCTCCAGGTTCTGGTGGTTTCATATAAAAATTGATTTCTATTACTGACCCAGGAATGACAGGCAAGAAGATGATGAGCTGATCATTGTTACTGCACCTCCTGGAGATTTGATGAAATTTTCAGTCCTTCATTCCTCTGACCTGCCAGAATTGTCTTCCAGGGCTCAACTCCTTTTATGGAGTTGGTTAAGTTCCTGTGAGCATGCTGCTAAATGAAAGGAGGCTCTCAGAGGGAAAAGGTGGGACCAAAGAGTCAGACAAGGTTACTTAGTATAGAACAAAGTGAAAAAAAATTTCTTCAGATGTTGGTTCAGACCAGACCCAAGAAAGACCTTCAACCTTAAAATACCAAGCCTGGAGATTCCAGTGGAATTTCACCATATTTTGCAATCACTTCTGTGGGGAAGGCAGAAATACCCGATTTACTATGAGATTGATGGGCGAAAATTGCCACTATGTACTGACAAAACACAGACCACTATTGATTTTTCCCACAATATGAAAGAGAGGCCCCAGAGACAAATGGAGATTGAGGAATATGAGCTTACGAAAGTGAAGGTGAAATAACAAGCATTCTTTTAAAGCAAGCGTGGTCTTTGCAGAGTAGCAACAATAACAACTGAATTCTGGATAACATCTTAAAGAAAACAGTGATTTGAACTAAAGTCTTACTTTGTTGAGTCCCATTCAGCTGAGAAGGACTGGTGAGAGAATTTTGGTGTTTCTATTTTAGTTGAGCAGCCTCGGGAATTCTCTGTCCCATTTCACAATGCAGTAATTGGCTCAAGTGCTGCTGCGAGTTAGGCAGCTGCTGTGACTTAATGAGAATCTACATTGTGCTTGCAAGAACACATGGATCAGGGTTAAAGCAGTCACCATTGTGGCAGTACCAGGGACTGATTAAAAGTATTAATAAGGTGGAAAGAAAAAAAATATTGCTTGACCATGGACCGTTTTTTATGGTCTGTGTTTAATAGAAAACCCCAAATACAATCCTTGATTGTCTTGTTGTCAGATGCAAAGAGCCACAACCTCATGTGAAAGCAGGTAAGGCCTGTAGTTGCTCAGGACTTCTGCAAAACAGCCTTTGTGTCTCTCAGAAAGGGCTGTTAGACAATGAATATGCTGTTTTTGAAGAGATGGTCCAGATTACTTTATTCTAATAATGGTTGAAATGTTCTTCAGTAATAAACCAATTCTCCATTTAACACATTGAAAAGAATAGGGTCAATCTGGAGTTCTTGATAGGAATCATGACATCTTCTTTATAACTAACAGCAATATTTTCAAAATTTTTAACTGCTACTGATGCTGTTTACATCCTCTGCATGTGTTCCTCCATCCATAGAAGACCATTTTATTTCCATGTAATTCTGTTAGTGAGCTTTCAATCTTTATTAGGGTTTTTAACTCAAAAAAATATTACTTAGGAAGTTTTGTAGTTGTGAAGAATTTACCCCAAAACGCAATCCTGTTAGCAGGGAGCACTCACACCTCCTAAGGTCTGACTGGCAGAAACATGTTTTCCAATTGAGTCCTCCCAGTGGTACTTGTGTGTGACAAATAGGACCTCAAAAAGAAGCGATTCAGGCAAGACAGTATGATAAATTCTTCTGCAGAGACATACATGATTTATTATATTATTATGGATTATTAATAATATTTCATCAGATGGACTTGAAAAGCTTCAGCACATTATTGTAAACACTGCACCATTTTGAGTGACTCTAGGTGTGAATAAAGGAAAAAGCAAGGTAGGAAATGGAGGTGACTGTAGGAACTAAAATTCTCTGAGGGCCTATGAGAGACTGGACTTTTAATGGTTAATGACTCAAACAATTGACTACTTGCAGTAACAGCCCAGGTGCAGAACGGGTGCACACCCATCACCTGAGGCTTGTAAGATAGGTGTTGAACAAAATAAGGGAAAAGGCTGATAAGAGGCCTGCAAGGTGGGATAGTGCTTTTTATTATGCCAAAATCGTTACACAAGTGGTTCAGCTGTGAAAATTCCCCTCCATAGAAGTAGGAGGACATTCACATGTAGCCTGAAGATATTTACCCCTTTTTATGGGCCTTAAAGGGCCATAACTGACTCAAATGTGCTGACTTAAGAGTACTTTAGACCATCATCTTAGACCATCAAAGGCTCCCGAAGTGTCCCATGACCTAAAATATTACATGATCCAGTGTAAAACTCCCCACAACAGGGGAGGTACCTGGACATTCCCACCTGGACCTGAGAGAATATAATATGGAATTTTTGTGTCTTATGGGCTTCCCTCACCACCTGATGTATTCAGACTGCAACTATCAGATAGATGAGACCCCAAACATCCCTTTGACAAGACTGGAACCCTCACCACCCAGAAGACCAGAAGAAGAGGACCAACGGGATGGTGTTGGAATCCATGAAGTGGTAATATTTTTCTACTTAATCTGTCTCTCTGTCATTCCCTTTCTCTTCCTCTCTCTTTCCTTTTTCTATTTTTTTCTATCTCTACCTTACATTTCCTGCTAAATGAAAATCCGTATTATTGACTTCGGCATATGGTCTCATTTGTACCTTTACTTCAGGCAGAGGCATCTCTCTAATAATTTAAATAATTGAATCGTTACAGGGTCACAGAGGGAAAGAGCTTTCATCAGTGTCATCAGATGAGCAAAAAACACCATCAGTAATTTTTTGGAAACATAAAGTGTTGTAAAAGTATAAATGCTAGAAAATAAATGTTTTTATCATAAGAAAAGTTATCGGTTATAATGCCAAATATATGTTTCACAGTGAAGCCACAGTAAACTTAGGCTGTCAACCCTTTTCTCGAGTAGTTTGTCTGAATCACTGCAGAGACTGGCATTCAAAATATACTCCCTTTTGCTGTTCAAAATGTCAGTGGAGTTCTCTCACTTTGAAACTATGGTAGTTCTCATCACATACTGCAAAACCCCCAGCTGTTGCTTGAAGTTTTTACCTCTGCCTTTGAGGCAAAGGCCAAAACATTTTCAAAGGGGCTTACCCCAATTTGGCCTAGCAGATGAGGGGCCTATGGCTATCTGGGAATCCTAGCCTTGGCCCATCTATAGGGTGGGTGCTAATTCCTACTCTCTATCTGGAGTTTGCAACAAGTCTCACTTTACTGTTCTTCATTAGACTATCTTCAGTATATATCTTTGTCTAAAATGTGGTAAAAAATTCAGTCATTTTTACTGTACAGATTCATAATCAGTTTGGGGAGAAGCTTCCCCAGTGACTTGCATTTTCTTGAGTGTCCTTGGAATCATCAGGCAACACACATCGTCTTACACATATATGTTGGCATATACAGGTATGTGTACACACAGAGCTCAGCTACTCCTAGATAATTTTTCCAAAACTTCTAAACTGAAAAAAATTGCTTATTTTGTGAGTTCCCTTCCAATATCACTTCATGTTGGTAACATCCTCTCTTCCTGCTTGCATAACTCTCTGTGTCATTTTCTTCTAACCTTTCTCAAGCCTAATGTTTTGATATAATTCATTTTTTTCCTTTCTTTCATGCCCTGAATTAACAGTTAATGTTTTCACAGATGCATGGGGCAGCCTATTGTGAAGATAAACATTTCAAGATCTTTGGGGAGTCCAAAGCACTTCTGCAACTCAGACAACAGTTTGGTTTCCTTAGAGAAGGTTTCCCCAAGTAAAAACCAGTTTTCCTTCTCTGCTGAAAGCTGACATTCTTGAGAACAGCTTAGAAGTTTTTCCCTCCCCTCTCAAGTTAATGTTTTGCATTTTCTTGCTATAGCAAGAGCGTGTTGCTTTTTAAAAGGGGTAAAATAGTTAATATATTAGATATGTATCTTGGCTGGAGCATGGATCCAATATTCTGATGGTCTCTTTGATGAATTCCTAGTGGTCAGGTGTAGCATAAAAGGATGGTTTTCCAGTTAAAAGTCATGGCATTGTATTCTCTTTCTATGCCTCTGTGGTCAGCTGAGGTGCTGAGTCTGGATTACCAGTGGTAGAATAATATGGTGTGTAAACACTCTCATGGGGTTTTCTGTCATGAACTTCAAAATATATTTTTGTGCTTTGAAATTTTTTTTCCTGTTATATTTAGGTTTTGGAGCGGAGCATGATGCAAGACTCTGTTCCTTTTATAAGCTACAGAATAGGAAAAGGCAGTAAGGGAAGTGATGTTTGTTGAGGCAGCACAGTGGTGTGAATCACTAGCTCAGGTACCCTGGGGAATTTTTGTGTTTTGACAAAGTTGCATTGACTTAGATGCTTTGTGTATGAAAGCTCTAAAGCCTTGGGTGGGGCTTTATGCAGATTCTAAATAAATTTTAAAAAATTAGAAAAGTTACCAATATTTATGAACAAAAAGCATATAATTGTACAAGTCAGTTGGCAGAAAATTTGGAAGAAAGAAACTTATGTTCTTGTTTAATTATTTGCTTTTGAGCAAAGGCGCTGTGTATCACAGAGTGTTTTGAGCTCTTGGGGAGCAAAAGCTTAGCAGCCAAAGAATTATATATCTCCCTCTCTTCTGATAAAATAAAGAGTTCTTTTTCAGTAACTTGGAACAAATATGTGCAATTTGTATCTCATAGCTATACAAATGTGTGCCTGAGCTAGCTGATAGTCAGTCAACTTGGGGTTTAAAAATTGAGAAGGGCTTGAGGAGAGTGTTGTTGTTCCAAAGCTACTAACTAGTTAAATTTCATGTGATATTTGCATTTATAATTAATTCTTCTGTTTTTAATGTTCAGGTACTCTTAATCAGTGATACATATTTTCAATGTTATTTTTGTCCATTCTGTGGCATTTATATAGTACATACTCTCACAGGAAAGAAAATTGTTCCACCACTTAGGAAGCTTATTTTAAGGAGTAAGTCCAAAAAGTAAAAAATAGTATTCTTAAAAATGTCACCTCAAAATATCTGAAGGTGTAAAGAACATTATAGCTCAGCTGTAAACCAAAATAATTTACAATAATTTGGGTGGACTAGAAAATTATGTTTTTGTTACAGATTGATATTTGCATATATTCAAACAAAGTAATTTTTTTTCCCTCTTTACTTAAGTCCACTTTTATGTATTTTAAAACTGTAGATCACAGAATCACATATTCTGACAAACTAGAAGGGACCTGCAAGGATCATTGAGTCCAACTCCTGTCCCTGCACAGCACCATCCCCAGGAGTCACACCATATGCCTGAGAGTATTATCCAAACACTTGAACTCTGTCAGGCTTGGTGCCGTGACACTTCCCTGGGGAGCCTGTACCAGCACCCAACCACTCTCTGGGTGAAGAACCTTTTTCTAATATCCAACCTAAACTTCCTCTGACACAAATTCAGACCATTCTCTCTGGTTCCCTCACTGGTCACCACAGAGAAGAGATCAGTGCCTGCTTGTCCCCTCACAAGGAAGTTGTAACTGCAATGACATCTCTCCTCAGTCTCCTCTTCTCCAGGCTGAACAGAACAAGTGACCTCAGCAGTTCCTCATCCATCCTCCCCCCCTCAAGGCCCTTCATCATCTTCATTGCCCTCTTTTGGACTGCCCGCTTTCTTTAGTAGCTTAATATCTTTCTTATATTGTGACCAATATTCAAGGTGAGGCTGCCTCAGTGCACGCACATCAGAGGGGGACAATCCCCTCCCTCGACTGTCTGGCAATGCTTTGCCTGATGCCCCCCTTTGGACATGGTTGGCCCTCCTGGCTGCCAGGGCATTGCTGACTCATATTCAACTTGCCATTGAGCAGGATCCCCAGGTCCCTTTCCACAGTTCTGCTTTCCAGCATCTCACTCCCTAGTCTATATGAACATTTGGGCTTGCCCCATCCCAGGTGCAGAATCCGGTACCTTCCCTTGTTGAATCTCCTATGGTTGGTGACTTCCCAGTCCTCTAATTTGTCCAGGTCTCTCTGCGGGGCCTCCCTGCCTTCCAGGAAGTCAATACCTCCTCCCAGTTTTGTATTGTCTGCAAGCTTGGTTAGTATCCCATCCAGTCTTGTGCCCAAGTAATTTAGGAAGATGCTGAAGAGCAAAGGACCCAAGAGGGAGCTCTGTGGAGCCCCACTAATGACAGGTCACCAGTCTAATGTTACCCCATTCGCTGTGACCCTCTGTGCTTGACCCATGAGCCAATTGCTCAACCACTGCATGATGAGTTATAAGTGTTGAGTCAGGTTCTAATACTCTGAACATTCCAAAACAATTTTCCAAATTGTCTAGTCTGTTTCCCATTAAACTCAGTTATTTTAGATGTACAGGCCAAGAGAAATAAAGGATTTTTAAAATATCAAATCAAAACTATTTCCTCATGCATTCAGTGATTATTTTGTATCTTTTAAGTACCCACCTTAGAAAAAGTCATGGAAGAGAATAATACACATTACTTTATCCATTTTCTGCTGTGTTAGCCATTTTGTTGATGCATCACACCAATGTATTTTAATGTCAAACCAGATCTCTACTATTAAAATTCCTTTTAATTTTTATTTTTTATTAGTATTATTAGGCTGCTTTATGCACTATCCCTTATGGCTATAATGACTGGCCAACTGAATTTTAGTGCAAATTAAAATCAAGAGGCAATCTACTAATATTCTTAGTAGTTAGTAGCCCAAGCTGTCAGCGAGGACATTAATGGAAGAA
>VYXB01004809.1:46737-68208 GCA_013397135.1 Pachyramphus minor | reverse complement strand
AATGTATTTCCTAATTATCACTATAATATTACTAGACTTCATATTAATGATACTATAATCTTACCATATTTTATATTAATGATATTTATTATTGTTTACTATTTGATGTTTAAATTCATAATTAAATATTCTACATAAAATATTTATTTTATTTATAGAGATATATATATTTCTAGATATGTATAGTTACATTTACATATAGTCATATTTTTGTATGTTTATGTATGCACACTCTACATAGCATTTTATATCTAGTTATATTTATAGCTGTATATGGTTACATAGTTAGATGTATATGGATGTTTAGGTACGTATATTGATATTTGTGTAGGTATAGGCTGCTTTTTCACCTCTTGTCTCACTCTGCTGCCTTTTCCATCCCTTGCTGTTCCTGCTGTGCCACCTCTGTCCCCGCTCCCTGTGCCGGGCTCTGGGCTGGAGGCCGGGCCGGGGGAGCAGCAGCTCCAGCCCCAGGTCCCGGCCCCCCACACCCCATGGCAGTGGTGGGAGCTGCCAGGGGCACCAGGCACCGCTCCCCAAGGAGCCGCTGGAGGATGGTGAGGCTGAGGGCGCTGGGGGGGCTGAGGGGACGGCGATGCTGAAGGGACGGTGATGCTGAGGTGATGATGGTGGCACTGAGGGGACAGTGGGGCGGAGGGGGCTGGGGGAGCTGCTGGGGTCCGTGGGGACTAAAGGGTCTGGGGAACCTGAGCAGAATGGCAGGAATGGAGGGGTCTGAAGGAGCTGTGGGGAAGTGTGGGACTGAGGGGAGGAACTGGGAAAGGGCATAGGCTGAGGCAGATGTTGGGGCTAAGGGGGCTGGGAATCTGAGGGAAATGACGGAGTCTGAAGGGACTGAGGAGACTGGAGGGGCTCTGTGTTTGCTAAGGGGATGTTGGGGCTGTGAGGATGGTGGGGGACCAGCAGGCAGCACAGTGGGGTTCAGGCCTGTAGCTTTGCTGGGCCACAGCACCAGTTCCAGACTCTCCACTTTGCCAGGACTGCCCTGAATTTCTTGTAAACAGGAAGGGACTGATGAGGGCCAAGGGGGAGAAGCTGACGACCACCAGGCACACGTTGAACAGGGACCTGCTGCTGCTGCCTGAGACCCTTGGTGAGGCCACTGGGGCCGGTGGGATGGGATGGGTGTGAGGGCAGTTTGGGATTGGAAACGGGCCATGCCCCAAGCCAGGAGGGCTCCCTGCCCTTGCTGGGGGCAGCTCAGCTCAGCTCACCCGGGGCCGGACATGGTTGTCCTTGGGGAAGGCAGATCTGATGGCACAGTCTGGGAGCTCTTCCCATGGGCTGCAGCAGGACAGTCTTGGCTGGACTGCACTGGAAACACCCGCATCCCTCTCTGGGGAGCTGGTCCAACCCTGCCCANCAGGGACCTGCTGCTGCTGCCTGAGACCCTTGGTGAGGCCACTGGGGCCGGTGGGATGGGATGGGTGTGAGGGCAGTTTGGGATTGGAAACGGGACGTGCCCCAAGCCAGGAGGGCTCCCTGCCCTTGCTGGGGGCAGCTCAGCTCAGCTCACCCGGGGCGAGACAGGGTTGTTCTTGGGGAAGGCAGATCTGATGGCACAGTCCGGGAGCTCTTCCTGCAGGTCCTGCACTGCTNATTTGTTGTTGAAAATCCCCAGAACACAGGATTTTTTCTAACCCTACTTTGGAGGCTCTGGTCTTTTGTAGTCCTTGATAGAAGTACAATTGCTACCAAGGGAAATGCACAGGAGGACCAGTGTTGACTCAATATCCCCTTTCATTCCCAGATGTCCATCTGTACCTCACCTGGAGGGCTGCTCTGCATGGAAGGGAGAGACCAAGGAAGAGCCTGTGAAGATGGGGCAGCTGGGATTCCTCTGTATATACTTATATTTAGAGATGTGTCTAGTTGTAGTTATACCTAGGTAGTTATAGGTATATAAATATTTACATATGTAGATTGATGTTTGTATAGGTATATTTATATATTTATCTAGTTATATATGTTCCTAGTTGTATTTATGTATGTATTTAGTTGTATTTATATATGCATGTTATATTTCTATCTGTATTTAGTTATATTCACATATGGATGCAGTTGTATAGCTATATAGTTATATTGATCTAGTTATAGGTATATGGATATTTAGATGGGTATATTGATATATGTATCTAGTTATATTTATGTATGTATATTGTTACATTTATGTACATTGTTATATTTGTCATTATAGTTACATATGTGTAGAGTTATACAGATGTATAGTTAGATTAATGCAGTTATAGGTATATGAATATTGAGATTGGTATACTAATATTTTTATATTTATGTATAGGTTTGCTATGTATATATTTATATCTGTATTTTACACAGTATATTTAATATGTAATTATATTTATGTCTATATTGTTATCATTATATGTGTATGTAGTTACGTTTACATAGGTACAGAGTTGTATAGTTTTATAACTATATTTATTTAGTTATAGGTACGGGGTTATTTAGATAGATATATTGATATTTTTGTATTAGTTTATAGGCTGTAGAGTTGTAGTACTCTGCAATAAATTAACTTTTTTAACTGAAGTTGAAATTTGTATATTTTTACATAGCATAGTTGTAGCAATCTAATAAATTTTTTTAAACTTAAATTGATATTTGTATATTTATATATCAGCAGCGCGGGTGCAGTATTTTGCAATAAATTTAATTTTTTTAACTTAAGTTGATATTTGTGTATTTATAAATCAGCGCAGGTGTAGCAATTTGTAATAAATTTTTTTTTAATTTAAATTTATTTTTGTATGTTTATGTATCGGTGGCGCGGGTATAGAAAGGTGCAATAAATTTAATTTTTAAACTGAAATAAATGTTGATTTGTGTTTTTTGAAGCAATTAGCAGAATTTTGAAGATTTTGGCAATGACAGAAGGGAACTGGGGGAAAATATGCAGACATGAGCAGCAGATCCCCCTGTTCCAGTAAAGTTGGGGAATGAAACCACAGATTTTGGATAGACAGTGGAGTCACATGTTCAGTGATAACCCACTGCAAGGGCTCACTAAGAGAATGTGATTCCACTCAATGTAGAACTCAAACCAGGAGCAAACGCAGCGAGGGTGGATCCATACGCTGTCAGACTGGAAGTCCCTTACAGACAGCTCAGAGAGTTCCATCGGAACTTAATCCCCGAGGAAACAAACAGGGACTCTGAGCTAGCTCTGCTCTGTTTGGCAGGGTATTGGCAAACCAACTGGAACAGTGGTGGAGTAACAATACCAGTGTAACTGCTGCAACGTGTGCACGAAGGAAGATCTGTTGATAGAAATGTTGAAATGTAACCAAATCCAGAAGGATGGTGGATAACTGGGAATTAACAAGTTCTTGTAACCACTAAAATGATAGAAACCCTTTTTTGAGAATTTCCACGAAGGAACTCACATGGATGGTGATGCTACGATAAGTAGTATGAGAAGACATCTGTATCTGCTTGGTTTAGTGGGTATATTTTCAGGACACAGGCTATGATCACCCCCTACTCGTGTAAGCGCCTTCCTCACTCACCCTGCATAGTAAAACAAGTGTGCACTGTGTCTCCAAATAGAAGAATTTAAGGGACTGAATATTTCATATGCAGACCAAAATGGTTCTGGCAATAAGAAAAGTCCTAGAAAATACAAAGAAAATCCTTAACACATTAAAGAATTCAATAATAAATAGAGAGCGCACTAACATCTTTATCCACAACATTGAGTACTTTTAGGTGCTGCTTCCATGCTAGGAGCAGAAAAAAGTCACCTCTGGAAAGAAGTTCAAAAGAACATGTGCTCACACCTGCATATATGTGCTACAGCTGCATTTACAGACAAGTACATATGTACTGCAAGTGATTAAGTTTGTACAGGCTTGATGCTGGCTTGTGTTAAACTGGTGTGTCAGCAAAAACAACAGAATGATCCATGATTTGTATGTAAGCCAACTCTTTGGCAAAGACATGCCTCTTGTCATTTTTGTCAAGAAACTTTTTGAGATTTACAACTGTTATTGTTACTGATCCCTTCTTCCAGTCTAAGCCCTCAGGGCTGGTCAGGTTCTGCACTCTGTTCCACTCAGCAGCTGAACACATTTCCTGCCATCCAGGCTCCTGCCCATGTCGAGGTCATGCACAGACCAGAGAGCACTTGTGTCTGTGCTGATGTGCAACACCACAAAGTCATCATCCTGCTGGACCTGGACTTGAGCTGACTTGTGCAAGAACCACCTCTACCTATGACTAAATCTGGTGGGGTTGAGTTGAAAAACAAGTCAAATATTCAAAAGATTCCCTGGGAGAACATCTCAAGGAGAGAAGACATGAGGGAAGGAAGGCATTATAAAGAAAAACAAACCCTTCCTCTTTCTCTTTTGGAAAAAATAGAAGAAGTTTCTTTATATCCAGCCACGAATCTTTTGGAGTCTTGACAGGTGAGAAGCACAGGAGTCTGAACACTTTGTACACCCAGAAAACATAGAAGTTTTTAACTGTTTTCTAAATAGTTAGAAAACAGAAACAGTGTGTGATGCGCTGTACTTTCAGCCTCAGGTGTGAAACTGTTTGCAGGAACAACTTTAGGATGTGTCAAGATGTGGTAGATTAAGGTCACATTTAGATCTCAAACCCTTCTCCTTGTGTTGCAAGCAAAGAAATTCTTAATTTTTTTCAAAGACTCCCTTGATCTCCAGTAACCTTGAACCAGGGGTCAGCAGGACTTAATTATTACATTGTCCATCCAAGTACACGCAACAAAAGAATCTGCTGTTATAATGTATAAGCAGAATTAACGAGGATACTTCATAGCTTAGTCAGACCCCTCACAAACCTCATTGCAGTCTTTGGAAACGCTCTTGTTTACATTGCAGTTCTTCAAATAAGACCAGGAATGATATTTCTGTTGACATGTCTTTGCTCTGAATGGCTCAAGAGTGTCAGTGTTTCTTAAGAGGGAGTCCTGAGGGCAAGGCACAGCAAGTTGCATTTAACTCTGTTCAGATGCTTTTCTATTAAGCTGGATTTTAACAAATAGTCGTTCCTGATGAAAGTCTTTGTTTTGTTTTTATGAAAGAAAAATGGCCAAAATATAACAAGCACTGGTTTAAAGTCCTCTGTAGTCCTTCCAACCTGAATTATTCTATAATTCCACATCTAAAAATTCACAATGAAAAAAACAGAGAAAATGTGGCAGAACAGATGTGAGGATGCTCTTGGGTGCCTGATTAGATGCCTTAAATCATCACTGTCTAGATATCTCTTCAGCCAAAATAATTTGATAAAAATTAAGGACTTTCCTTGAAAGATAGATTACACTTTCTCCCTTCATTCACCTTGCTGTGTAAATGGGAGGAGATGTCCTTATAAGTGAGAATTTTTGCCCTTCAGCACTTCCCTTTTTAACTCTAAATAAAAGATTGTGTATTACTATGACGCAGCCCGTGGGAGAGGAAGGCTGGTCCACTCCGGGGTAGAGCGAGTGATAAACCACGGCTAGCTGGTGGACTGCAGCATGCACTCCCGGCCCGAGGGGCTGTGACACAGGGCGATAGAAATCACACCAGCACACAGCACCAAGGACGAGGTGGGAGTGACCTTTATTAACATGGCGACAGCCCCTTATATAGGTACTGCCACAGAAGACTCCGGAACGAGGGAGGAGCCTTGACAACTATGGTCGGGATAAGAAGGGTTATGTTCATACATGGAAAAGGAAGGAGGGGCGGAGGGAGGAGTTTTGTAACTAGGGGCAACAGGGGAGGGATTTACATCACACATAGGGACAACAAAACATAATAACTGGGGTTTTACATGTCATTCAAAGGGAACTTTCTAAGCTAATTTCAAACTGGTTATATAATTCAGTGTCTCTGTTTCCACAACGGTCCTCCACAACTCCCCCTTCTTTATTTATTAAAAAAAAACGATTTTAAGAATAGTTTTTTAAAGCAAGTAAACAAACAGGTAAGTAGACAGACGAAAATTATGAGGGTTAAAGTGATGATAATGAGGGACATGAGAATTTGCTTTGCCCAACTGGGGATGTTAGAGAGTCCTAATACATCAGGGAGGTCAGGGGTATCATATTTAGGGGAGACTTTAATATGATTGACTAGGTTGTGTAATTCTTGAATTTTGGTGACTACAGATTGGGAATGGTCACTAGAATTAAGGCAGCACATGCCCTTAAAGTCCTCGCAACCATGGCCATGTTGGAGGAGGAGGAAATCAATGGCGGCTCTGTTAAGTAAGGTTTTATGTTTTTGTTGCTGGGAATCTTTTAATAGATCGGCCAATGCTTCGCTTGTGGCATTGACTTCCTTCTCGAGCCAACACCCCATGTGCAAAATTACAGAAAGGGCATGAGCTGTTCCTACGGGAGCAAAGATTGATGAGAAAAAGTTACTTGTCTTTGACCAAACATCTGATGAAGGGTCACAGTCACGTGGGAAATGTATGAATGAGTGGCCTGTAGGTGGGATGATTGTTGCACAGCGGAACCTTTAGTTTGTGCTGAATTGTCTGGAAGGAGATGGACAAGGGCAGATTTTTTGCAGTTAAAGAGAGCTAATTTTGCCTAGGTACAGGGTCCTCCGAGTGGGAACATGGGGTCTGCAGACCAGGCCCGGTCTCCACAGATCAGAAAATACTCTCTGGAAAGGAGATGTGGGATATGGATTCTCTTGGTGGGAATTTTGATCGGATGGGTACGCCAATTAGATTTTTTGTAAATTGAATCATGGAGATTTACGTTGTTATGGGTCATTTTGATGGTGACTACGCAATCATAATAAAAACAATGATTGGTAGGAGGAAAGCCTAATAACTTAATTTCTTGGGGTTCAGTATTAGGGGAGGGTTGAGTCTCTACAGACCTATTCGCAGAAATGCCATACAGACGTGTTTGGAAGGGGTTCTGTGCATTTTCGTTGTAGAGACAAAGACAATCAGTTTTTGCTGTGCTGGCTAGTTTCAGCCAGATATTGTCATGTCCACATAACATCCTCCTTGGCACTTCATGGCCGGGTAGAGTCCATTCGGTGTTGGGGTCAGTGTTGGTTAAGATGGTCAGGATGATGTAGAGCAGACAGGTGACGATGTTAATTCATCCCATGGCTTGATACATCAAGCCGGAACCCACTTTGGTCCTTGTTCTGTAATGATACAGGTGTGCCCTCTCCCCCATGTTATGAGTGGGAAAGGGCCCGTCCACTGATTAGTTATAAGATCTTTATACATAATTTTGGCTTTGACATTGGGCGGGATTTCTGTCTGGGGGTGGAAATGTTTTTGAACTGCTGATAAATTACTTTCATATTGATTCAGGAAATTCAAAACATACTAGCATTAAGTCTGTGATGGTTTGAACCTGGCACCCAGCCAAATGCCCAAACCCACAGCGAAGGCCTTCCTCTCTCCCTTACTTTCCCAGGGCAAGAAACAAATATATATATATATTTACATGTATTACAATTATATACAATTAATATACTATATACACAGATAAGGGGGACTACCCACTCCCAGAGGGAGAGGGTAAGGGAAAGGGAAAGTGAAAAAGGGAAAAAAGGGACAAGAAAAAGGAAAATCAATATAAATCTACACCCTCGAAAACCCAACAAAGAAGTAGTAATGAGTGAAATCTTACTACTTCCCTTGAGATAGCCAAATAGCGCCAAGCACCCGCCAGCCACCTCCTCCTCCCAAGGCCCACAGGGCCGCACCAGGCCTCACTCCTCCGCACGGGCAGAGCCGACAGCAGAGAACCTGCACCTTCAGATCCACCAGAAGGGAGGAGAGTGAAGGCTTCTCCCTCCTTCTTATTTGTACCCTGAGTTCTGTAAAAATTGTATGGAATACTGGGAACATAGTCACTTCCTTGGTTACAACGTGGTTACTGGGAAAAGGACCTGGGCCAAACCATCACAAAGTCCTAATTCCATCTTTGCACAAGGATATGTAATGATCAGCAATATTTAACATGGAGCCATATTAGCTTCAGGCTTGACAGTGTGGGTTGCTTAAACAGTGAGATGGGTAATGGTAACTTCTAATAAATTTCCTCTTTCCAGTCTCAGTTTCTCCTTTATCAACCCTGTTGCATAGAAATCCCTTGTTTACAGAGAAGACGAAATGAAATTCCTGAATACAGATGAGAATTGTGCAGGCTGATTAAAGGGGGAGATTTCTATTATTGTGAAAAGACAATGTAAATGTGTAAATGATCTTTTTGCTGTACATCCTGGAGCAGCCTTTGCAGTTAAGAATGAAAAAAAAAAAACATTTACCTTAAGAACTCTCTTGAAAGAGTATTATCTGAAGTATTATCTGTATTATCAGGAGCAGCTACACTGACATTGACTTCCACTATTACATGTTGGGGTTGGANAGGACCTGGGCCAAACCATCACAAAGTCCTAATTCCATCTTTGCACAAGGATATGTAATGATCAGCAATATTTAACATGGAGCCATATTAGCTTCAGGCTTGACAGTGTGGGTTGCTTAAACAGTGAGATGGGTAATGGTAACTTCTAATAAATTTCCTCTTTCCAGTCTCAGTTTCTCCTTTATCAACCCTGTTGCATAGAAATCCCTTGTTTACAGAGAAGACGAAATGAAATTCCTGAATACAGATGAGAATTGTGCAGGCTGATTAAAGGGGGAGATTTCTATTATTGTGAAAAGACAATGTAAATGTGTAAATGATCTTTTTGCTGTACATCCTGGAGCAGCCTTTGCAGTTAAGAATGAAAAAAAAAAAACATTTACCTTAAGAACTCTCTTGAAAGAGTATTATCTGAAGTATTATCTGTATTATCAGGAGCAGCTACACTGACATTGACTTCCACTATTACATGTTGGGGTTGGATTCAAGCTCGAGACAAGCTTTGACCAGTGGAGGGACCGTGAGGCCAGAGTTTAGGAAGAGAAGCTGTTTGGCCCTCTGTGTATTTGCTGCTGCAGAGAAAAGCAGCAGCTGGGAGATAAGTCAGCTAAAGAGATTTGTAGCTTCCCTTAGCNTGCTGTGATGGTTTGGACCTGGCTCCCAGCCAAATGCCCAAACCCACAGTAAAAACCTTCCCCCCTCCCTTCCTTTCCCAGGGCAAAGGAAAAAACTATAAAAAACTGAAGAACCCAAGCCAAACGAATTATATCAAAAAATATATATATTTACATATGTCACAGTTATATACAATTAAAATATTATGTACACAGTTCAGTATATATAATAAAAATATTATGTACACATTGTTAACTATGTGAACAATGGAGGAGAGCAGAAATACCAACATTTCTCATCAGCCTTTTGGATTGGAAGGGTTGTTTCATTTATGCTCCCTCTTACTGTCAGCCTTAGGTCTGCTTTGCAAACAGTTCTACACTGAACCTTATGTACTTTTGTAACACCAACACAGGTGCAAACCTATAAAATCTTCCAAGCATCACACCGATTTAGACTGACAGCACTTACACAGACCTTCCTTTACCTGCTTCTGCAAGTCCTTCTTCATTTCCAAAGCTGAAAGACATTTCCTCAGTGGAAGTGGAATTAGTGCCTTGCTCTCTGGATGTGGTAATGTTTTACACCTGTTCTGTGAGGNGTAAACACAAGTGACACACTCTTCATCCTCAGCAAGGACTCTCCATTGCAAAGACATTATTAACATGCAGAGCTCTTGTTTACAACTGTTATTAAAATGTCAAACAAATCAGCCAACCAACCTCCTTTATCCTTCTGTGCCTCTTGCTGTTGCTGGTGAGAAAGGAAGAGGCAGAGTCCTTCGGGGTAGATAGAGGAGACTTTCCAACAGGCAGAAGCTTCCTCTTTTGCTTTCCAATGGCAACAGAGGGTTTTGTCTTGAATCTCTGTGTCAGCAGCTGCAGAAATGCTGAGAAGTTGTGTTTGGTCATCACGAGCAGGATCTGAACAACCCAGACTTTTACTGCTCGGAAATCCAGAGGCTTTAGGCAGTGCCATGACCTTCTGCAGGAATATGGAGACAAAAGTAGAACCACATATGCCAATGTCCAACAACAAATATCATCAAAACTTCTTCTGAATTACTAGATATCAGGAATTCCGCAATGCTCATCTTTTGGGAATTGACAGTAAATCTGATTGCAGCTGTGTCAATTCACACTAAATCCAGGGCAGCTTGACCAACAGATACCAAAAACCTGTGGAAGAGCATTTAAGTCATAATGCAGCACATGGAGTCCAGCGGAGATTTCCCTGAAATCTCAAAATGACTCACTACAGGTTGAAGGACAAGTCAATGCTGAAAGATGAGCACTCCTGAGGTGGTGGTTACATCCACAGGTTTAACAAAAGAGGAGGTTTTACAGCCTTTTTCTACATTCAGGTACAGGTAGTTGTTCCCATCTCTTCACTCCATTGCATCTACACAGTGTTAATGTACAGTTAATGTAATGAGCAGAGCAAGGGACTGACGGAACTAGAAAACAACCTGGAAAAATTGAGTGATGAATGTGACCCTCTACTTTAAGGATATGGCCTTAGAACAGCCCAGGGTGAAAGGAACCTCAGAAGATCACGTGGTCCAATTTTTTGTGGAAAAGGGTGGGAGCCTTTTTGAGATTACCCAGAACCCTGTCCAACTGCATCTTGAAAACCTCCAGCAATGGGGACTCTATCACATCCCTGGGGAGGTTGTTCCAGCGAATGTTTGTTATTACTGTAAAGAATTTCTTTCTTGTGTTGACTTGAAACCCCTTGAGTGTTACTTATTTGTGTTGCTCTTTGTTTTCTCCATGTGACTCTTTGTGAGTAGAGGTCCTCCACCCTCTTTGTAGTTCCCTTATATGTTCCAGAGTAATGTGAGAAGGTCCCTCTCAAACCTTGTCTTCTCCAGGGAGGAAAGACCTGACTGGTTCAGTCTTCCTCATAGCACAGGGACATACAGTTCAAGAGATATTTGGAGGAAGCAAAAATGGGAATGGAGAAGGAAGTAAAAAAAGGAAAGGAAACTGAAAAAAAAAAAAAAAAAAAGAGAGAGGAAGAAAATTATCCCATATGATACTTTTTAGAAGTCTACCAAAAGTTTCTGACAGTGAGACACTGGTACAGTTAACAGCACAGAAATAGGAGCAATTACTTCTGCAATGAGAACTTCATCTGTTCTGGTAACTCTATTCTTCACTGTTCAGGCTCCATTCAGATTCAATGGCTTGTTTGTAAAACATCCAGTTTTCCTTCTTTTCAAAAGGGACTGATTGACATGACATGTGGTTATCAGTTTCACTTGGACAAAGCAAAACAAGCCTCTTGCTGACTGAACTGAGTGGAAAAGGGACCTGCTCTAAAAACTGCATAATGCTGGAAGACCTCCATCACTCTCTTTAGTTGTATCACATTATAAGAATGTAACTCTGCTGCAAAGTTTGGGCAATTGCTTACAAACTAATGACCTTTCTTTCATCTGTGCTAAGAGTCAAACATAATTTCTGTTAGTCTTATAGAAAATATTTAAAGAGAAAAGGAGTTTAAACTGTATGTCTTCTATGTTTTCAACTTAATTGTCTTCTTACCAAAATGCCAGGGATTTTACTCTTTAAAATAAAAACAAACACACACAAAGGATTGTCTTTTCTCTGTTTACACAAAATGTAGATATCTCCCCTATTTGTAAAGTAAAGAATATTTACATTTGTCTTCATAGATTTTTGAGAAATGAAATAAAAATACTGATACGTTATAATTGGAGGAGCCACCATATTTTGGGCAATATTTGCTTGAAGAGAAAGAGAATGGCCTAAACATTTTGCACATTTATATGTCTTCAGCTTGGGCTCACCACTTGAAAATGTCATTTCAGCCTTTTCTGTGTTGGTCACAAGATCCCATGTCACTGTTTCTGAAATGGATATTTGTTCATGCTATTATGCACATAGGCTCCTACTGTTCAACAGGTTGATACTATTCAAAAGTTGTTATAAACCCAGCAATAAAAATGTACTTTTTACAAAACAGTATGTCCTTTTAAAAATTTCTATTGTTATCTGAATTAAACAGAAAAACTGTAATGAAAAGGGGGGAAAAAAAGACTCCATGGTTTGCACACAATCCACTAATTATGTTGTATAATCATTAATAATTAGATTACAAGAACACTATAATTTTCACTGGCACAATTTCACTGGCGCAAATTCTATAAGACACTTTGGAATCAGGATCTGGATGTCCTCCAGCCGCCACTGAGCTGGGTTTGGATTTCAATGATGCTGTAGTGGTTTGTACCAGCTGAGTTTCTAGCTCATTGTCTTTTGTAATCTAGTTGTGTCTGCAATTTTCATGTTAATTAATTCCATCTTAAAGGGTTTCCTTGATATGCCTTTCTGCAAAATTCAGCTGCTAATCAGCATTAATGCAAAGTTATCACTTTCACCAGTGGATTTCTTGGAATCTTGTGTAGTTCTAATCATTCTGTGTTTAAATATGCATCCCAGATTTTTCAACAACCTGTTTACTTTAAAGATAGAACCCAAGTAGACTGAACAATTATTCATAACAGTTTTGAAAAATCAGTTTTTATTATATTTATTTTAATGAATTGTATTTCTATTTATTTTAATGAATATAGATGTGCTCTGTATGGGCTCAGTGATGATCTTTATCCTATCTTCTGTGATACAGAACAACTACAATTCTTTGCAGATTTCTCACATCTTTTCAAATGCAAATATTATTCGTATTCTTCCCTTTCATCCTGACCATAGGATAAGAAGAGATAGTAAACAACAAGATAGTTTCTTATTCTGACAAAAATATCAAACAGAAAGACTAGATTCAAATTCTGTTATTTTGTTACTAAATTGTATCAGAATCAAGAGATCAGAGAAGATTATTACTACAAGACCAGAGTATATCTATGTGCACACTGTGCTGTCTTCTGTACTTAAGCTCAGGTTTCTGAGACATATTAATTTAGTAGTCATGCAATTCAGAGTCGTGTTTCATATTTGTGTGGTTTTTAGCAGTTTGGTAAATGTCAGCCTGACAACCTGCAGGTTAGGTTTACACATCTGAATTTACAAACCTGCAGTACCAGGCTGAACTGGGCCCCTGAAATCACTGACCACATCTGGTTTTGCCTTTCCCTTTCTACTACGGAGTAAATAAAAAATAAAATATTACTTTGAGACAACCATCAATAGTGTACAAAAGGTGTACAAAAGCCCACCCCTGAAACTACAGTTCTACTTCACACTTGGAAACAAACCACTTAGAGTCTATTTTAATATTTTTAATTTGCACTGCTCGGGTGGTGACTTACAAGCCAAAACTTGGTAGAAGCAAGATAGAAAAAAACCCTATACCTAAGGCTGAATTCTCTTCTGTTTTCAGCTGCAACACTGAAGAAAACACACAATGAAACATATCTGGCATTAAGCAGATTAAGTCTGTAGGATTTTTTTAAAATAAGTAAAAGTAGTTAATCTACCCTGCCTTTATTTTTGCTCCTCTGCCTAAGCACCGCTGTTGAATCCCAAAATATGATACCTGCAGAGAGAGATTTGAGGGTCCTTGCGAAAAGCCAAGGACTACAGAAGCTGGCAAAACCCCTCTTCATTGACCTCATCCCTGTGGATTTTTTCCTGCAGCAGGATGTAAAAAGACTCCTTCGTGATGTTATCACATGCCCTGCCCAAGCCAAAGAGTCCACACCTTGATTTCATCAAACCTGTGCAAAAGACTTATTGTACCTTATCTCTCTCTTTGTGTTCCTTGAATCCTTGCATCCTGTGGAACCAAATACCTGTTCCCCTCTGCAAATCCCCTAAATTAAACTGAGTTTTTCCCCATGAGATAATTGCTCAGACCCCAAATTTGTTCATCTGTGTTTTCCCCTTATGTCAGTCCCTGTTTGTAATAAATTGTAATATTGTAATAATTTGTAATAAATTGTAATAAAGTGTAATATTACAACCCATTATTAAATATGTAAACCCTATGCCCTTGAAATATGAACTTGTAAGTCCAAGAAACCATTCCAGTTTCTTGCCTTCACTGGGATTGCTTAGTCTATGACTCGCTACACACCACTGAAATGTGGGAGTCCAAAAGGGGCAAGCTTTCCCCTCCCAAACACTGCCCTGCTGTTCTGGTAATTTACGGGTTGAGATTGGCTTCCTTTCTGAGGAGATTATTCAGTGACACCAATTCCACATGTATTTGAGTTCTGTGCATCAGCTAGAATCACTTGACTATCACAGACAACCTGACAGTGCTGAGGGAATAGAAAACCAACTGGTGTCTCTGCAACTGTCTAAAAGCAGCGAGAAAAAAGACCACCTGATAATCCGAAGGATTTACCCTCAGTGCAGCCAGGTTCCTTCTGCTCTCCTCACTGAAATTGTCAGATGAATTACTTCTAATATTCCTAAGGTATTAATGGTTCAAACTGGGGACTGTTCATGCTCCATAACAGCTTTTCATAAATGTTTTAAAGGATGGGGGCCCAATTCCTCTGAGGTCGATTAGAGCCTTCCAAACAAACTCTTCCTTACCCTCCTGGCACTCGTGTGCAGCTTGTCAGAAGATAACACTGGACTTTAGTCTTGAAATGATATGAAAGGCCATTTTCCTATGTGAAGAACTGTCACTGTAGAATTGGTGAGTGATACTGCATGGGATGAGACTCATGTGAAAACATTAATTTAGAGCCTAATTTTCAGACCTGCTAAACACAATTCTGCCTGAAGCCTTTGGTGGTCATTAACTCCAAAAAACAAACCCAGAACTGGTCACATGATGAGTTGAAAAATACCTTTGGAAATCTGGATTTGTTTGGTTTTTCCCATTCTGGATGGACAGCAGATAAATACCGCTGTGGTTTGGTGTAGAAACTCATTTGAAATTTCAGTTGTACCTCTGAACTTGCAATGTAGTTTGATGTTGGTTGTTTTCATGGCAACAAAGAAAAAAAAGTTCTGTCTTTTTCAGATGGGGCTGTGTGGTGGGTTTTGGTGTTTGTTTGGGGTTTTGATTTATTTTATTTTTATTCTTTATGACTCTCACATCTTACATGTGATTAATAGTAGTACCATATAATTAAATCTAATCTTCAACTGCAGAGTGGAAATTACACATTTGGCAGCTGATTCCTACTGTCCTGTTCTGTGTAACATTGTTCTGTGTGGAGCCTCTGTTGCCAGGGGTCCCACTATCATTGTTTTTGGAGATTCAATTGCATGGCTCACATGTCAGAAAGAGAGAGTTCATTACAATTAAATTTATCGCCTGAGGTTTTCTAGTCCAAGTATTTGAATCATGTTTTCTGACATTGTTGAATTTTCTCAGCTTCTGTTGATACTTGTTACTTTATAATCAAATGTTCCCAGATCTGATTTTGCAAGATTTTGTAACTAGCCTGATATTTTTCTCTTGGCTTTTTGATCATGTGGCAGAACTGAAGGCAGTATTTTTGGATGGGGAATGTCATGGTTGTTTTACTTCGAAAGTGCAGGAGCAGGGAGGAGCTGAAGAGTGAGTATTAAAACCCCCTGAGGAGAATCAGCATCAGTTCCAAGGGTGGATTCAAGCCCCTGATGAAATTTCTGCAGGGCATCTCGGAAGCAGGGTCGAGGGGAAAGTGAGGGTTTGGTTTGGTTTTAAGCTCGTAAAAAGGGGGTTCAAGTCCCTCCTAGCGCTTGGAAGGATGGGACATAACCCTGGCACAGCAAAGGCATCGAGGCTGTGCAGAGAAGGCAGAGAGTGCCTGGCGGGGGTGGCCACAGCGTTATCCTGGGAGCCACAGCATTATCCCAGGAGCCGCAGCCTTATCCCAGGAGCCGCAGTCCCGCTGTGCAGGAGGGATGCTCCTGGATGGAGCAGGATGCTCCATGTTGCTCCAGATTACTCACCTGAAGGGGCAGCTCTGCACAGCGATGCTCTCCTAGGAGCTGCCGATGGATTGCAGCGATTCCCGTTCCCGCAGCAGCGCCCAGCGGGCGGATTGCCGGGTCTCAGGGACTGTGTGTCTGTGGGAAGGATGGCAGCGGGCATGCGCGAACCTTGCGGTTGTGGATGGCCAACCCAGTGCGGTGGGAACAAGGACGATAGAAAATCATGTGCTGTGTGGTGTGAAAGAGACAGTGTTAACATAGGGAGGTTCCTTCAAGGCACTCAAACATAAAAGTTGATTAAAGATTTTTTTTCTTTTTTTTTTTCCCCAAAATTGGCTTCTGAAAAGATTTTCATGTTTTGCAGCTCCCAAACAGCCCCTTCAGACCCTGACACTGGGAACAAAAACACCCACGGAGGGAGCTGGTCCCTCTGGGTTGCTGTGATGCTGAGACTCCTCAAAAAGGGGGATTCAGGAAAATCTGCTCATAGAGACACACTCAGCTTCAACACATATGCTATTTATGTCTTTTTTCCCCTGGAAAAATTACCTTTTTGTGAACTCATATTTAGTTGTAACTATTTGCAGTAATGCAAGGAAGCTTTCCTCAAATGAAGAATATTTATTTAAGAGCCTCATGATTTTCCAAAATGCATGTTGTGACTCAATGGTCTGTGGAGACTGTCTTTCTGCTTTAGTGCAGGTCTACCCATCAAAGATGGGTGATTGCCTCTGTGTGTCATAAAACTTCACTTGATTGATGCCTATGGATTTTTTTGATTTTTAGCTTTTTGTAGATTTTATAAGTAGTCGTAATTAGCTCACCCTTTAGCACAGTAGTTTACATGTTTGCCCAACCCTATTACCCCATTTCATATCTAACTTTCTAAATTCTTTTAGCTTGTTTAGGTTTCCCTCAAGGTAGGCCTTCTTTCTGTTTAAGAACATTTTCACTGTGGCTTGAACAACAAGACAGGTCATAGTCAAAGCATCCTTCAAAGCCCAGAACTTTGGAGGAGCTCCAAGGACTGGACGTGCTGTGAAGAAAAGGAAGATGAGGAAGAGGGAGTCCTCAGGCCCCTTGACTCAATTTCCAGAGGGGTGTGCCAGAGCGGCAGATAAATCTGGGATTGGATGGGATAATACCTTATATTGTGGAACCCCCTGGACATGTGGGCATGTGTCTATGTACCCTGTGATGGAAGACCTTTTGTTAAAACTGCTCTATTATCTTATGTCTACTAATAATTGTGAGTAATTTTTTGGCTCCTGTTCTTAAGGGAGCAGTTAAAACCAACTCTATGGCAAAATAATGGCATTTCCAAAGGGCAATAATTCTTCATTTCACTTTCTTATATGTTTAAGGAGCTCGAATTTTCTCCAAAAGATTTTTTCTACTTATTTGGTTAAGAATGAACAAACAACTATTGAAGCTTTTGCCAGTTCTTTCTTAGTTTTCACAACCCTTTTCTAACATCCAGGGAGGATGGTTTCTAGCAGCTAAAAATGTGTAGGATTGAGACATTTGTCTGTTATAAACAGATAATGGGAATTAAGTGGCTCAATAACTTTGAGGTCCTGGATTTTTCATTAAATTTTAGGGCTGGGTTTTGCTAAGGAGGATAAGTTATGAGGAAGACCAAACTCCTCCCTCCAAGCAAATGTAAATCTGAAATCAAGAGGCTCCAATTGAAGAACTATGGATAAAGGAAAGATCACAGCCCTTTATTCAAAGATACATGTGTATTGGCAGAACAACAAAAGAACACAAAACCAACTAAGCAACAATCCTGTACCCAAAAGCCCCCTCCAAAAAGGAAACAGTTCAACACTTTCTGCCTTTTGGCGCAATCCGAACCGCGATCAGCAGGGGCGCTGTTGGATCGCTGGAGGAGCAGATCCTGCAGTTGCTCTGTGTCACCGGCAGGGGGCGCTGTTGGGCTCTGGCGGTCACTGCGTGGGGCTCCAGTGCGCGGGAGAAGCCGAAAATGGAGATGTCCCCCCCACACTGAGAAGAAGAAGGGGAAAAGGGGGTTCTTCCCACAAACTCACCCTGTCGGCAGCTGGCTCCAGCTGGGATTCCCCCAAAGGTTCCTTTGTAGAAGGGTCAAGCCTCTCTGATGAAATCTGAACAAGTCCGGGTTGGGGGCAGAACAGGGCACAGGAGAACGGAGGCGAAGTGAGGCCAGAAGCAGCCAGATGACCTGACTGGAAAAAAAAGTGAACTCAGAGCCTTTCCACACACATCCCCTCCCTGAGTCAGGGCAAAAGTGAAGTGCCTGCTGTTTCCCCAGATAGCNGCGTGGGGCTCCAGTGCGCGGGAGAAGCCGAAAATGGAGATGTCCCCCCCACACTGAGAAGAAGAAGGGGAAAAGGGGGTTCTTCCCACAAACTCACCCTGTCGGCAGCTGGCTCCAGCTGGGATTCCCCCAAAGGTTCCTTTGTAGAAGGGTCAAGCCTCTCTGATGAAATCTGAACAAGTCCGGGTTGGGGGCAGAACAGGGCACAGGAGAACGGAGGCGAAGTGAGGCCAGAAGCAGCCAGATGACCTGACTGGAAAAAAAAGTGAACTCAGAGCCTTTCCACACACATCCCCTCCCTGAGTCAGGGCAAAAGTGAAGTGCCTGCTGTTTCCCCAGATAGCCCCCCCAGTCTTCTGAGGGCTATCAGCCTGGAATGTGGGTGTGGTAGCTAGTTCCTTTGTGTGTGTCAATCACCCTAGCCAAACACCCTCCTTCAACATCTTTCTTTTACAGCGATGCAGGGGAAAGAAAAAAAAGTAATTCCACCTTGGGTTTTTTTTAGAACAAGTAAACCTATGATGACAGAAGGGTAGACACTGCTCTCCCTGCAACCCAGAGCAGAGGACATCAGCGCTCTGTCATTTGTGTCCCTTCTCTTGCCTTGCTACTGACTTGTACCTTGGTACCACTGTACCTCAGTGGCCTTCACAACAACACATGGATTTAAATCCTACTGGGAACAATATTTTTTTGAGGGATTGGAGTTTCTTGAGACATGGTTTATGCTCCTCATCTTTTTCAACAACTACAATAGGTCATGCCTGCAGAACAGAGGAACCTAAGCAAGTATTTTGAGTTTCCTGGAAGGAGCAAATCTCTTGGACAGGAAGAAACATTCCCATAGAATTAGTAGGGCAAAAATCCCAGTTAGCTGAAGACACCTTGATAAATGGATTTGGGTGATTATGGGCCACATTTGTCTGAGATTGCAAGGTCCTAGGTATGATCATGTAGGTGCATATGGTCCTCTCAGTCCTATTTCTGCATATTTCTGGGAACCAGAGGAATCCTGCTTGAGCCTTTGAGGAACTGAATTTGGAAATTAAAAATTCACTTCTTTTTGTTGTGTTTTGTTTTCTTTAGTCAGCATCTTTTTATAACATCAGCAAAGCCTGCCTCCAGCCTGATGCCTCTGATTGTTGCAGCGAAACAATGTATGGCAGCCAGGAGAAACCAGCCCTTACAGGTTTTCTCCAGTGTTACTGTGAATGGGACTCAGAATAAAACCACTATAAAACCTCAACCACATTGCTAGATTCCCTTCTTTTTGATCCTGTGAATAAGCTCTGCCTTCACTTCTGAATTGTCAGTTGTTCCTTAAGAATGGAGAGTCCTTTTTATGTTTTTTTAGCTGGGTTTTTTTGTATCATTTGGAATTGGAGAAGGGTCTCCTTCATTCACCAACTCCAGACCGCACTGCCTTTGGAATATGGCCCACTGACTGGTTTTTGTCCAGCCTTGGTACAGTTGCATTTCTGGTCAAAACCAAATGAAGAGTGGGGTAGCCAGAAGATCCTGTGCAGATGCAGGCTTTCAGCTGGGACTATAGAGCATTTGGGTTCCTGCCAAGGGGATTTGTATCACTCATCGCAATATCTTTGCCTAGATGAGACTCTTACTGAGCTGAAAAAGCAGAAAGGTCAGTGAGTGTGCACCAAAAGGGCCATCACAACTTTTCTATTTTGTTCAAGCTGCTTTAAGTTTGCAACTAAATGTATGTCTTCAGTTGAGCTGACAAAAGAAAAGAGGGTGCTCAGGGAACTACAGCAGGGCTGCCGTGAAATTACAGGAGTCATTTCCATACATTTCACAGAGTTCTCTTAATCATAATGAAGTATTGCAGTCCTGGTTTAAAATAGACAAGTATGAGACAACTTTGATAGTAATAGACTAAAATAGCTAATGAACTTTTTTATAAGAATGAAGAAAATTACCCAAAATGTGTTGTTTTATAACATTAAAAAATATACTACGTAAAAATTAACTGCAATAAATAAAACTTAAAAAAAACCTGTTTCAGTGCACAAAGAATGAGAAGTACATAAATGTGGAGATATGAATGCATATTTTCATAAAAATGTAAAATTATGGACAAAAAACACACACACCCCAAACTATAACTCCAAGGTAGCTGCTAGATTATAATTTAATTACATCATTTTACACTACTACAATTTTTTCCTTTGTAAGGGAAACTGACACAGCTAAGACTCTGAAAATTGATTTCCTGCTGTTCTTCTAGTACTAGATAAGACATCCTGGCCGAAGGACCTGATTGAAGGCAGAGAACTAGATCTGTTTGGTGTCACACTGTAGTATGTGTCCATTGAAGATCCACCACCGAATTGGTGTGGTCTCACAAAGAAGAATGAATCCACTGAAGGCCCAGAGGATACGTCTGAAGACCCAGTACCAATATTGGTTCTGCGTGGTATCACATTGGAGGGCATGTTTCTTGCAGACACAATAAAGGTTCTGCTCCCCCTCACACCAGAAGATATGTCCAATGAAGAGCCAGTACCAGCTCTGTCTGGCAACACATGGGAGGATATGTCCAGTGAAGAGGCAGTACGGGGTCTGTCCAGTATCGAGTCAGAGGACATATGGATTGGAGGCATACTATAGGCTCTGTTTGGCCTTGCACGAGGGGACACGCGGATTAAAGGCACAGTGTGGGCTTTGAGTGGCGTCATACTGGAGACCATGCGAATTGGAGACAGAGTTCTGGTTCTGTCCGATATCTCACCAGGGTACACATGGATTGTAAACCCAGAAGCAGGTCTGTCCATTATCACACTGGAGAACACGTGGATTGAAGATCCAGTACCAGGTCTCTCTGGTATCCCACTGGAGGACAGGTGGATTGGAGGCTGAGTATCGCTTCTGTCTGGTATCCCACTGGAGGACAGGTGGATTGAAGGCTGAGCATCGCTTCTGTCTGGTATCCCACTGGAGGACAGGTGGATTGAAGGCTGAGTATCCCTTCTGTCTGGTATCCCACTGGAGGACAGGTGGATTGAAGGCTGAGTATTGCTTCTGTCTGGTATCCCAATGGAGGACAGGTGGATTGAAGGCTGAGTATCGCTTCTGTCCTGTATCCCAATGGAGGACAGGTGGATTGAAGGCTGAGTATTGCTCCTGTCTTGTATCCCAATGGAGGACAGGTGGATTGAAGGCTGAGTATCACTTCTGTCTGGTATCCCACTGGAGGACAGGTGGATTGAAGGCTGAGTATTGCTTCTGTCTTGTATCCCAGTGGAGGACAGGTGGATTGAAGGCTGAGTATC
>VYXB01004809.1:26045-46440 GCA_013397135.1 Pachyramphus minor | reverse complement strand
GGAGGAGAGGTGGATTGGAGACCTAGTACTGCTTCTGTCTGGTATCCCACTGGAGAACAGGTGGATTGGAGACCGAGTACTGCTTCTGTCTGGTATCCCACTGGAGGACAGCTGGATTGGAGGCTGAGTACTGCTTCTGTCTGCTACCCCACTGGAGAACAGGTGGATTGGAGACCGAGTACTGCTTCTGTCTGGTATCCCACTGGAGGACAGGTGGATTGGAGACCTAGTACTGCTTCTGTCTGGTATTGCACCAGGGGACACATGGATTGAAGATTCAGTAGCAGGTCTGTCTGGTATCACATCACCAGGGTATATGCGGGCTGGAGACTGAGTACTGCTTCTGTCTGGTATCACATCAGCAGACATGTGGGTTGAAGACGCGGTTACAGCTCTGTCCGGTATCTCACCAGGAGACACATGGATTGAAGGCCCAGTACCAGCTCTGTCCAGTATCCCGCTGGAAGACATGTGGATTGGAGATTGAGTTCTGGTTCTGTCTGGTATCCCACCAGTGGACATTGAAGACCTGGTACTGGGTCTGTGTGGTATCACATTCGAGGACACATACATTGGAGGCTGAGTACTGGCTCTTTGTAGTGTCATGCTGGAGGACGTTGCAGGTTCTGCTGGCAATAGCCAAAAGTCTGGGACATAAGTCTCATCAGCCTGACTATCTAGCTTGAAGCTACTTGGATGTTTAGACTCTTTCCTGCTTTCTGCAATAAAATAAAGAATTAAAAAAACAAATCAAAAGGGAATCTACATTTACTGTTAAATACCTTTAACAGAAGGCATGTATGTGAAGTACTTGCAAATGTTTGCTTCTTGTTTGAAGCACTTATTTAAAATAGATGGTACCTGCCCATATACATTAATCTCTAATAGATGGAAACAAAGACCTTATATGAAGTATTCTGCACCAGGAAGTGTTAGAAAACAATAGCATACTTTATTTGAAGTGCTACAAATACTTAGAGAGAATTTTTAACCCTTACCATTATAATTTCTAGGGCATGAGTCATTTAATCAAGTAAACAAACTTATTCTACAGTCTCCCTATCATTGTCACTAGGAAACATTTGCCATGCTAACCACAGAAGATACTCTTTTACTTTTTGATTTATTTTACCATCAATTGAAATCAGACAATACTCTCCAAATGTCAGTCTGTTAGAAGATGGTGAGCCTATGACTTTCAGATTATTCCAACAGGAATTCACAGTAATTAAGGAACTGCATTATTAAAAAACCACACTTGCTCACAAGATCCTTCCTTTGGGGATGTTTACACAGCTGTACTGCTGCAGAATGCAATTCTCTGCCTACCACACCCCAGCAGTCTTGTGCTTCTATCACCTGCCAGTGGAAGACTGCCCTAAAAGTCAGACTACCAACTGTTCTTATGTGACTTTTCACCTCAGGATGTTGCCATCTCTGCTTCAACAGCTCATCTGTCTTGTTCTTTTCAGGAGCACGGCTACGTTAATAACTTTGGACGTAAACTTTCAAACCCAGGGACTACTGTAAAACTATAGATATGGAGGCCCCGGTCACTGGGAGCTGGTTACATTTAGTTCTGCACTTCAATTACACTTGTGTCCTATTAACAGAACCTCTTGCTTTGTAGGTAAGATTTAAATCAAATTCCTATAATTTCCAAATGTGTTACAATAGCCTGATAACCTAAAAGTACACATACCTAGATGCTGAGTATCCAAAGAAATTGTGCATAGAAAAGGCTAGATGAGGTAGTGAGAAAGCCAAGCAGAGTTTTCATCTAGTCTGCATGCATATCTGCTTCTTGCAATATCTGGGAAGCATTCCCCCAGTCATGTCCTAACACATGGAATGTGTTATGGCTTTGGCACTCCTCATGACACCAATGGATTGAGTGCCTTTCTCTTCTGAAAAAAGTCTCAGGAGGTTTCTGTTGACACTAGTTTTACTGCTCCATTATGTTTGTAATTAAGTATTATTGTATTTGCCTACAGTAACTATGCAGCATGAAGGGAGAAACTGGCTAGGAAACTATATCCAAATTACAAAAATTGCTGGAGAAGTGACTTACCATAACTTTGTTGTCTGGATCTTTGGGCTGCAGTGCGGAGCTGAGGAGATTCTCTCAGTAATATTTCAATTCTTCTAGCTGCAAGTTGGTAGACGTCCACAAAACTTTGAATCACATCCTTTAAAAAGTAAAATAAATCATCAGTGACAAGCAAGCTGTATCTAAATGCCAAATAGCATACTTCCAAATTCATTAGGGAAGACAATTTTCTGTTAATTGGAGAAATCAAACAAGGTTTATAAGCTAGGCAAAATAATCTGATTACAATACATCTGGGGAAATGTAATTGTTTTTATGTATATAGTGGAAGAATGTCCCAGTTGTAATATTGATTAGATTGATGACAAAGTTAGCAGCATGAGAGAGTACAAATGATTTGGCAGTATCAGAAACTTTATATCTACCATAAGTAGTTGAAAATATTGGTCTTCCTTAACAGTAGCTAATCACATTTTATAAGTTATAGTTTTCAGATACTACGAAATTGACCTTTTGAATGTAAGTTTGTAGTATAGACAAAAATAAATTTAATGCCTCAAACAGGTATTTACAAAGGTTTTTGCTGTTTTCCTTTCTCCAATACAGTACGGCTTTTCAGCATAAAAGTTAACATAGCTGAAATCAATCAAGTTATGTCATTGTGAAGTGTATGAAACAGCAGTAGCAAATTAACACCATCATATATCTTTTCTCATCAGAAAAAGCATCCAAAATATTTCAGCGCTATGGTGCTAGTCCTAAAGGAGAATTCTTGCAGATTATAGGGTCTTTAACTGATATGTGCTTGTCACAGACTGATTGTAGCAATTCTAGAGGACATGTCTGCAAACAAATCCACTGCTTTTAGTAAGAAGTGTCCCTAAAGTGATTTTTAACTTCTTACCTCATTCAAGATCAAGGATATAGTTTTGCATACAGTGAAAATAAAATTGGCTGACTCCTAGCTATAAATGGCAAATTTTACAATAACTTCTCCATAATGTACTGAGAAAGTTACCAAACAGGCGCAACGTAACCAGAGATGAGGAGAAGGAGAAAAGGGACAGGGAGAGAAGGGACTTCACAGTGACACATACTGTGAACCATTGATGCTGTTTGCATACCTCCTGAGTAACCCAAGTGGTTTTCTTTTTAAATTTGTCTTGCTCATGTTAAGAGGAGGAAACGGAGGGGGGATAGAGAGAGATTAATTTTCAGGTATATGTGCATTTCTCGCTGGTCATATTCCCTTCAGTTATTTAACACCTGCAAAATTAAGGTGTTCCCATCAGCTCTGAAAAAAATGTGCAAGAGTATATTTGTCTTTCAACTGTTGATTGCAATAGTTTTGAAGCTTTTTGCTCTCCACACGTTCGGAGCAGTCTAGCTGCTTCTTCTATCTCAGATGCAGAAATACGAAAGAAAAAAAAAAGAAAGAAACAGGATTGTTTTAGACTCTAACCTGGAATGCTATAGCCTCTGGCCTGCCCCACAGTTCTTCATTTGGAAGGACATCTATTTCCAGTCTGGGTAGCTCCAGGCAGAACTCAGTTGTGCCTGCTGCAGCACTTGGCATCAAGGCCTGCTCTCTGACCTAAAAAGAAAAAAGTCCTAGCATCAATGTTGATTCTCCTTCAACAAATTAACTCGGATGAACTGGGTCCCGTTGAGCCCTTTGAGTGGACTTGCATGGATGACTGAACCTCCAATCCAAGAATAAATTTAGGGCTATTTGATTTTTCATTGCAAATAAATCTCTAATTCAGAGTGCTGAGAAAGAACACTACGAAGAAAAGGATCTTTCCCCCGTCCCAAATGAGAAGGCCAAGGACACAACCTGTACATGTTACTGTGAAAAAAACACTGCAGTTTCTGCATGACATCCACCTCAGAAGCTTAAGAGAAGCTGTATGAAGATGGTGGCACAAAGGAAATTATCTGTCAGCACATTTTGCTACAGCTAAAACACACAGTTTAGGTTCTGTCACTTTTTGTGAACGTTAAAAGAAAGAGAGACTTAAAAAAGGTATCTGAAAATTAAATTAACAACAGTTTTGGTGAACATGGAATCTAAAATAAAGAATAGATTCCTGTGTTGCTAGGAATTAAAAATGTAATGGAAATTAACACTCTAAGATAACACAAAAACACTCCCTCCCCCCGCTATGCTGCTCTAGATTAAAAACAGTTATAATGCAATCAGTCATTAGAGTTACAGTTAAAAAAACTCTGCCAGATCTTCACATAATCCTATGCCTGGCAAAAAATGGCACAAGTCAAAGAGACAACTTGATATTATTACTCAATTTTAAAAATGTTTTTAAAAATATCAGTTAAGTTTCTGACCACAGGTTATTACTTACTGTCTTTTCCTTATTCTGTTTATCATGCATCAAAGGTTAAAGTAGTACACACAAAGCCAAATATTTTATGGCCACCATGTATGTGACCTCAGCAGATGATCTCCACATCACCCCACAGAGAGTTAATTGAACAGCAGTTGCCAGGTTTTTTGGATGTTCCGTAGTCAAATCTTAGCAACCAGAAACAGTAGTCAGGGACTGAGGAGAAGTGAATTTTGTAGTAACTTTTATATTCAAAATAAGAAGTTTGTATACTACAAAATTGCTTTTTATTTCACTGCATTTTTTTAAAGATTAAAGAAGTTGAAGAGGGTAACTTACACTCTAAGGAAAGAAAGTTTTTCTAAAACAATTTCTACTCCCCTCCTTCCCTGAGGATAAGTCGTTGTAAAACTTTGATGTCTTTGGAAACATAAATCAGAGGGAACCCTTCAAACTCTTACCAACTGAAGAGCGGTTTCCACAGCTTTCATATGAGTGATGATCAATTCTCTGTCACTATTACAAGAGAAAGAAAAGTAGAAAAAAAAAAAGTGAGTAGTTTATAGAACTAGAGTTCTACTGATGTAGAAATTAATTTTTTGCTACTTTATAACTGTCATGTCTTATAAAATAATTGTTGATAACTCAAAGTGTTACAATTTTATCTCTCCTTTTTATATCTCCAAAGCAAACCCTAAAAATAGTTAATGTACCACTATTTGGCAAATTTCTGTATGAAAAATGCTTCTGCTGGGGATAAGACTAGGTCCAAAATGGGTTTCAGCCCCTTTGGCAGCTAAGACCTGTCATCCAGCTGACGCTTCTGTATTTATTATAAATAAACTGTATTTCTCTATAAAAAGATTATATGGAAATAGGAAGAATAATAATTTCTTAAATGAACAGAGTGCTAAGGATTTGCCAAAGAGATGTTTTCAAATCCTTAGGATAAATGTAAATAAATGCCCATACTACTCAGAATCTGAAGCACTATTATGGGATAACTATAGAAAACATATCATCTAGTATTTTGAACCAACAGTTTTCTTTTTAGAAGACTATCCCTGAATCTCAGAGAGAGGCAGATGTACTTTTGTCTTCTAGCATCACATTAGCCAAGGCTAAAACCCTGCACATGAAAGTAGGAATTGATGTTTTGTGTGGTTTAAGGGATGTCCTCAAGGTCCCAGAGCTCACTTCTCTGCTGTGAGCAGGGCACGTTCTGCACTTTGGACCCTCTCTTGCAGTTGTCGCCTCTCCTGCTCCATTTTGGCAAGAAGCCTCTTTTGGTGGTTCAGAACTCGGTCTTTTCTCATATCCGCTGCTGTCTCTGGGAGACTCTGAAAGCAGATAGATAGCAGTTACTTATCAGCCCAAATAATTAAACTTCAGTTTATTCCATTGCCAGGTTAACCAAAGTGGAAAACTAACTGACTGTGAAGTAGATTTGGACCATCGCATACTAAGTTTTTGCTAGGGAATTCTTAAAACCATAACTGACTCAGAACCCTCAGTTTTAAGTATATTGCCTATGTACAAATATGCTTTAGTAAACGAAGTGATTGTAGGCACTCACATAATGCCACTTGATGTCACAATGTCTGTATGTCTAGACAACAGGCTAAAACATAGATCTCAGATATCTGAGTAAGTTTAGATGCCACAGGCATTTCACCTGTACTGGTTCAGGCTGGATTACAGTGCCTCAAAGACTTAAGCTAGGTTTAACATCACTTTGCTACAATGCAAATGTTTGTTCTCACGAGAAAATCTCTTCTGATCGACAAGGAAGGAATGCATTTTTCAGTTGCGTTAGCTCAAAATGTTTAGCAAGGTATGATTAAAAATGCTTTATGAAGCCACTGAGCTGTGTGTACTTTCGAGTTAAAGAACTTAGTAATTTAAACACAGTAGCTGTTCTTGAATAATTCCACAAAATAACATCCCTTCCAGAACAGACATCCTATGTGCACATGTCACTCAGCCTCAAAGTAACACTAAACAAAAATTTTAAAGTGTGTGCAATAGTATTAATAAGAGAAAACATATAAATAATTGAAATTACTTTTCAGGGAAAATATGTGGCTATAAATGCAAGAATAGGAAAGGAACAAAAGGTAGAAAATTGTCTACCACCCTCATCTGAAATCCACCCATGAACGGAGAGGCTGCTCAGGGAACACATGCATTTCTAACAAGCCTAGAAATCCCCAAATCCACCTGAATTTAATGAATTTAGATGTGTGTGTTTAAGAAAGGGCACTACACTTTCTGAACATAGAATGTGCATATGATGATTTTAATGAACTAGCTAGTGAAAATAAACATGACAAACTTCATATCAGAAAACATTTTTCCATTACTGCTTTCAAAGCATTTGGATGAGATTCTTTTCTGACTTATGCTGTCGTAAATCAGTGGCAGCTTCACTAAAATCAGCACAGTAAACAAGCCCAAAATTTAGGGTACCTTTTTCTAAAACATATATGGAACACTATTTTGGGGTATATCAGTGGCAGTTACATGATTTAACGTATATTGCACTTGAAATGCTATTCATTAACAATTTATAGGGCTGGCTTCATAAATTTAACAATTTATATGACTGGCTTCATAAGTTTAAAAATAGATTGGTTTTTACAAAGATTTAAAAGATTTTATTTTAAAAATTAGATTTGGTTTTTTAAAAATAGATTAGTATTTATTTACAGAGAGAGTGGTCAGGCATTGGAATGGTCTGCCCAGGGAGGTGGTGGATTCACCATCCCTGGAGGTTTTTAAACTGAGATGGACATGGCACTTAGTGCCATGATCTAGTAAACGGACTGGAGTTGGACCAAGGGTTGGACTTGATGATCTCCGAGGTCTTTTCCAACCCAATCGATTCTATGGTTCTATGATTCTATTACAAGTACTAACATCTCTAAAAGGAAGTAAGTATACACACAATTACTGTCATTAGGAAGAAGAAAACCTGACTGGATTAGGATCAGCTTGTAAGAGGAGTAAAAATTCTGTCTGGCACAGATAACAATTTAGTGTTTCTGTAAAGGTTTCTCTTCAAATACAGAGCAATCAGAGCTACTGATTTACCTCATCTAATAAAAAAACAGTAGCGTAAAATAGTTGCTTAGTCCCAGTTGACCTTGAAAGTGATGAGCTACTTTGGATGTTTCTATGGTATTAGCCATTAAGAAGATAAAAATATGCGGGATTAATACTCCTTTAAGAAGCCTACTTTATGAAACTACATGAATACCAACACACCTCCTTACTGATAGCTGCTAGGCGTGAATAAGTTTAAAAATAATCTATCAAAACTAAAAGTAGCTAATATTATATTTTCCCCCCTCCTATGTGTTTAAAAACTGAATAAAGTATTCAAAGCAAGAATTTGAAAGAACACTGTTTTACAAGGTCAAGGTTGATTATTAAAGATTAGATTGTTCCACTGTACTGCAAAATAAGAGCTACAAAAGACCAAAAAAACCCCCTCAAACAAACAAAAAAAGACACCCCACCCAAAGACAAACAAATTAAACCAGGATTCTGAGCCACAAAACCCAATTAGCTAAGAGAAAAGGGTCTGTCAGTTGGAATGCCAGGGCATAGGCAGAGACCCTTCCTGCCTGTCATTAATAAAGGCATGAATAAAGCTGAATTTTGCTAAGCTGTGAGAGAGAAAAAAAGTTCATGAAAGTCTTTTTCTTCAATTTTAAAACACACGACACCTAGAACTCAAAGGAAAAAAAAAAAGAGAGAGAAGTTTAAAATCTTTTCTGGTGGCTACTTCTGAAGAATAATCTTACCCTTATGGATAGATTTAGGTCTTGGCCTTTGTCTGCTGTTTCACTGGAGAGCATTTGCAGTCTAGCATTTAATTCATTTATCTGTTGCTCCTGTTCAAGTAAAAGCATTTTTGCCTCATGCTCACGCTGTATGGCATTATTGAATTCTTCCTGTATATTGTCCTGGATGATCATTCTCTGAAAAGAGAAATAAATTGTATTTGATTGTGTAACTATATTTACTGGTTTACCGTCCTGAATTTCCGAGTTCCACTTGCAAACTTATCAAATTTTAAACCAAATGCATGCTAAAGATTAATAATTAGGGGGTTTAATATGAAGACAGGTTACTGAACAATAAAACCACAGACTAGTTTATTAACTATATTTTTTCTAAAGAGCATGCAGAGTAGGCTACTGCAAAAACTAGGCATTCATTATACTATCTAAATTAGCACTCTAGCTTGCAAAACATCAATATTTAGAAGGAAATATACACAGACCAATGTCCAACATTTTAGTGCATTTCTTGTTAACCCTTGTGAACACTTTCTTGGAACTTTTCTCCCCTCCTAAAACTATTCCAGAAAAAAGGAATAGTTCTTTAAGTAAAATCATCTACATTTGAATGACAATCTAAATTTGAATTGACAATCTGAGACAATTTCACCTAACTATCCCAGAATTCTACAGTAATAAAACTCATTAAGAACAAAATTGTACAGTAATAAAACTCATTAAGAACAAAACTGATGATGATCACTGTGAGAAACATATAGATAATTTTGTTTATGAAAATGTAATGATGTCAGTAAGAGAAGCTAATTAATCGAATATAAGTCTTTTAGCTTGTGCATATAGTTTTTGTAATTTGTAATATAATAAGGGCTGTTTTGTTAGGAGAAATTGAGTAAGGCCTCGTAGCTATACTTAGTTGATAATTTGTAACAGTCTGGCAATGCCAGATGTGCAAAACCTATTAAGACATAATAAGAGTTGCTTTGTTAGCAGTAGTTATGTAAGACTTAGAGTCATGCCTTGTGTGATAACTATAGCCTTGAAGTATCTAAATAAGGGAGTAGAATCTAGAATATATGTAATTCAAGGAGAAACCACAGTCACAAGAGATATGACCACCCGGAGAAGATGACTGTCATAGCAACAAAAGCGGAGAAGTGTCGACTTAACAAAGAAACTGAGGGAACGAGACTGAGAGGGGGCTGCAAAGAAAGGGGGGTTGCCAAATGTATAAAATGTGAATTGCAACCTTTTAGGGTGTGGACCAAGAGGCTCCCCGGCCACCCAGCGGGTGTTTTGCTCCTTTGCCTTTGTTTTTATTTCTAATTTCCTTTTTATAATAAATTCTTTTAAAAACTTTAAAAGTAATAGTCTCATGACTATAACAATCACATATAACCTTCTTCATTTGAGAAAAAAAAAACATTTTCTCAGCTAGGAATGGGAAGGAGAACGGGTGCAACATCATCTAGTGTATATTCTCTGCTTGAAAGTTTTTAGGTTGGGACACACTGAAAGGTCTACCATCTAGGCTTCAGGATCAACACAGGGCACAGCCATGGAAAACACTGCTTATTCAGGGACACAGCTATTTCAGTTACAATGTGCCCCTGTAGAGCACGACTAAGGAACCTTACCCATTCGCTTTCTCAGGAAGCTCAAATGTGAGCTCAGTTCTGAATTCAGCCCATAGAAAATAAACATAGGAGGAAAGGTGCTTAGGGAACCTCCAGCAGGCTAAAGTAAGACAGGTTTCCTCCCTTCCAAGAAGGACTGAAGGCACAGTTCCATAAGTATGGCAGGTATCAAAGCAAAGCTCATCAAGTGGCATCAGTCCTGCAAGCACCTCATCCATTACTCATTATCTGGTGGCTTCAAGTAGTTAAGCAACCTTTTTTGTTGTCTCTTCTCCTTCCTGTCAGACAGTGATCTTTGCAGGTTAGTGAACTCCTAGTGTTTAAGTAAAGCAACCAATGACAGCAAAGACTCGGGGAAATTTGGTGCTTATGTGCACTGAGAAGGGAGGGAAGGTGTTTTTTTTTTTTTCCCTGCCATAAACTTACTCCCTCAAGGAAACAGCCCCACTAAAATCTGTGTTAACTATATCAGGATATAACTCATAGTCAAAGCCACAGTAAAATGTCTATCACAACAGTCAGCCATATCCATGCAGGGTTTAAATGACTGTATTTATACTTTATGAACTTCTCATAAACACACCTATTGAGTACCCTCATTCCAACTGACTTTACTCTGCTGAAGTGAAATCTATAAATTCTTTTAGGTTATATGAATCACATCAACATTTTCAAAAAATTGAAGAAAACCTGGATTGCTGAAGACCAAACATGTAATTTGCAAGAATATCTCCTTCTACAAATCAAAAAGAAACTCCAGTGGAAAGGAGATGTTTCTAAATACATCTGAATCCTAGTTTAGTGCTATTTACAAGGTAAGTTTTCTGGAAAATTCTGTCAGGACTAGATTTTATACTTGTTTTTCAAACGAGTGCAAAGCAAAAAAATGTGTAAAAGGGAAGTTCTCTGATGAGGAAGACAATTTTGAAATCAAATATGCTTACATGCTGTAATGTATTTAATTGATCTTGCAGGCTCCTGGCTTTTTCAGCATCCTTTTTCATCTCATTGAAACTCCATTTGAATTCTGCAAGTTGCAGGCCCAGTGAGCGGCACTCTGCCTGTGCCATATAAAGTCTTCGTGTATATTCAAACACCAGCTGCTGCAAGGATGCTACATTTCTCTGCTGAAAGAGAGAAACAGAAACAAATTAATGTGCTATAAAGTGTGCTATTTCAGTAATAAAATAAATCACAGCTAACACTCAAGAAAATTAAGACAAAACGTTTTTGTCCTCTGCCTCTAAAAGACAGTCACAAGTGCAAAAACATGAGCCTGCTTCACCGACTGAAGGTTACTGAAAATTCTCTTTACAAAGAAGTACAGATTTCATGTAAGGTCCACAATAAAAGAATATGAGAGAAAGAATTTATCCTTCCATTTTAGTTAAAGAAGGTTACCTTCTCATGGTAAACATAAGAAAATAGGAAATAATTTTCTAAAAAAGAGCCTTGACAGTTAAAACCAAAAGCAAGTTTGTTCTTATAAGCAAATACAATTCTGATAGAACTTGAAAAAAATCTTTTACTTGCATACACTAAGCCTCCTCTAAAAATCCTTTCACAGTAAAAGATCTATCCATGCCCTAACACTTTTGGGTGTTACAAACCAGCTTCTGATTGTCCATATTATTACTTCATTGCAATGGATCCAAACAATCTGAAACATAATGGTACTATCAATAGAGACTCACTGTAACACTTACGCTGTGACCCTTCTGCTTCCACGAAGTGCCATTATAAACATGCTTACCATACTGGGCAGTCTGTCATGCAATCCAGCTTCCAGAGCCTGGGTGTTTATTCTGAGAAGCCCACAAGCCAGCCTCTGCATCAAGGAGTCCTTCTCCAGGTAAGTGATGCACCTGGGGTAGTTTACTGGAACCGTCCCCAGCATTAAGCTCAGCTTGTCCATAAGTTTTGAAAACGAGTTCTTGGCTGCATTTATAAGTGAGTTTCCAGAAAGCCAGGAGTTTGGATCTTTAAGAAACAATGACAAAAAAGAAGCATCAAGTAGGTTTTTTAATTTCTGTTGGTGTAATATGCAATTCTTTTTCACTTATACACAGTATGAACCCTGTAAATATTCTGAAACACAGAATGCTGAATCTGAAACAGTTGAAACTTTGCTTTGTGAGGACATAAATTCAAGTTACTGAAAGCAACATGATCAAAGAAGAAAGCAGCTGCAACTGAATCAAAACACACTTGATTCAGTGGCAGTCTTCTGATGCCAGTTTACTCTTTAACCTTCTGGGAAATACGTCACCTTATCTGTCCCGCTGCTTCCCTTTATTCACATAAATTATCCTTGCTTCAATATCCTTTACTCTGTGACAGAAATGCTGGGGCTTTAAAACTACAAATTAAAAAAGAACCAGAGATGGCAATAGTGCAGATGAACCAAGGGAGCTTATATCGGTTCTCCTACAAATAAATTCTAGAAGTACTCTCCAGCCTTCTGCCTTCATGACTCTGTGTACTGAATATCACCAATGAAATAAAGTTAATCTGTTCTAGCAAAACAGCTCTTCAGAGATATAATCCAAAATAGTTTACCTAAAATCCCGAAGCCGGAAATTATGTGATCACTCTGGGGTTGGTGTTTTTTGGTTTTTTTTTGTTTTGTTTTGTTTTGGTTTGGTTTGGGTTTTTTTGTTGTTTTTTTTTGTTTGTTTGTTTGTTTTTAATATTTCTATTACAAGAATATGCTTTTAAAAGTACCTGGTTTGCTAAGAACATCCTGCAATTCAGCAAGGGAACTGATTATTGCAGAATGGAGGCTAGAGCTAGTTAACCAGCCAAGTGCTTCAAGGCAGTCAGCTCCATCTCTGTAACCTGTGAAATGGAATTGCAACTATAAATATAACTAGATCACTTAGATATGGTACACTACTATCTCCAGCTCTTTCAGAAATTTACCAAAACTAAGCATATAAGCCACAAACTAGTCAGAACAATTTAGACTGTATTAAATGTGCTTTCAAAACTACTGAAACAGAAAAGTAGATGAATCCCTGGTTTGCCAGTCATTTTTGATAACACTTACCCTTGTGAAGGGGAAGCATAAACTGGTCTGGTAACAGAAAGGGACAAGCAGACTACACAATTTCCAAAGAAAATTCAGAAATCCTATATTAATATTCTACCTGAATCAGAAAGTAACTTTTTGTATATTTTAGTAAGAAGTAAATATTCAGAAATTATTATTAAAAGAAGAAGAAATACCTTTCCAAAAAACAAGTTGATGGTTAATGACTTAGGAATATTACAAGATATTTATCACAGTGAAGATGCAGTAGCACCTAATTTTGAAATCCATAACACAAATATCAAGGATATCAAAAAGTGTGAGTTCATGTGGGTAGTTACAACTTTATTTGCAATGCTCAACAGACTAGGTATTTACTTCTAGGGGAAATTACATTTGTCAAAAAATCTAAAAATCACAAATCCAGAAATTTTATTTGTCAAAGGGTCATTAGATATGTCTTTACACTCTAGTAATAATAATATTGCTCTTTCTTATTCACTAACAATGTAATTAGCAGAGCACTTAGCAAAAGAAAAAACAATTAACTTATGTGACACATTACGTTTGCCTTTGGATTCGCCCAAACACACTTGAATCCCATTGCCTCCTTCTAAGCCATTTGTCCAGGTGAAGAGGGAAGTAGAACATGAAGCTGCAGCTCTCAGTCTGTTGGCTGCCAAAACTACAATCACAGCTCTTCGGAATACATAAACCAGGTTTTTGGCACTCCTTTGTCTTTGTCTGGCTTCACCTTGATTGTTTTCCTCCTCAGCAGGGAAAGTATGAACTATAGTCCTAATCCTCTGGTTCAGTAATTCGTAAAGGTTGACCTGATCCTGGAGAAGGTCCTTTTGGGAAGACATAGTACACAGTCGCCTGTACAGGGGACACAGGGCACCAGACAACAATGCACACGCTGCCAGGAGAGATGAACGCTCCCTCTGAATAGTTGTTAATGAATTTCTCACAGAAGTATTTTCATGGACCACTTTCTCCTGTTTTTTTTCTAGGGCATCGAGTCTTTCCCTGTTTTGATGTGCTGCTGCTTGGTACTCCTGGGATAACATGGAAAAAAACCACAAAACAAACAAAACCAGAAAAAATGTTAGCTGGATCGTTTTCACCAAGACTAAAGCTAAAAGAAAATCATATTTTCACATTCAAATAACAGGTTAAAGTAAGAAAAATTATTAGTAATGATGATGAAAGTATTTCTTCTAGTAAACAGTTACAGAATCAGATGTGTGAAAGCAGATCAATAGTGCAAGGAAAATTTCCAGTCTTCAACTACAAATGGACTCCTGATTTCTGACAACAACCCACTAGTGATAGCTTAAAGCAGGTCCAACAGCACGTGATTGCCCACAATACAGTTTTATGAGTTGACTTAACAATAGGAAATTACATGCTCCAATTTCAGAAAGAACATTGCTCTACAAAGCAGAAAGAAAGGTATTGTAAGCAACAGGAGAATAAGGAAGACTCTGGAACATAAAATTAAACAGATTAAATACTCCATAAATATATTTTTCAGCGTGCAAAGACTTCCAGTCCCCAAATCTGTATCAAATACAGCACTCTTTTGATGAAGTAAAGTTGTAGTAAGTCACAAATAACAAGGCATATCTATTTTCTCTATTTCACATTTTTAATTGAAACAGGTGTAAAGAATGTGACTCTAAAGACTGTGAATAATGGTTGTAGAATAACAGGAAACATTTTAGAATGCAAATAACTTGTCTAACAATCAGTGATGACATTTGTAAACTTTTGAACCACTGCTCACTGTAATAGCTGTAAAACAGAGTCCTTTGACACTGTTGAAATCTACCACTGTAGCTGCTAATTGCTTTTAGGGTCAGACTGCACATACCTACATGTACCCCCAGTACTGTTACTCTACAGTCTTTGCAAGGCATGACACTGAAAAAGTAACTGCTGCCCTGTGTAATTCTTAAAAAAAGCAAATTCAATCTCATAAGTTTAGCATTCTCAAAAGAAAATATCACTAGCACCTGTCAACCAAATCAGGCTTCTGAATTAGGGTTATAGACCAAACTCCTTTCCGAACGCTTTTAAAAAGTCATTTATTTCTTATTATAGGTGAAGTTAAGAGTAGCACAAGTTTTTTTGTGTTTTTTTTTTTTTTTTTATTACTTTAAAGATAAACTAAAATTCCCAAGCAACCTTAAATTGATCAGGGGCTTAAACTATTGAATTAATCCATTAAATATTCACAAGGAAAAAAAAAATCAGAAGTTCACAGTGCCATACCTGTGCTCTTGCACGAGCTTCCGCAAGGAGACTTGAGTATTGCAGTTCAAGGTGCCTTTTTTCCTTCTGCCAACAGTGTTCCTGTGCTTTCAACTGTTCAGCCATATTTTGAAAAGCATCTTCTTGTCTTCGCTGAAGATCCCGCATAGTATCAGTTTTGTCCTTGCAAACATGTTCCAGGTGAGATATCTATGTGACAAGCATTTAAAAAGAAAAAATTATTTTACCTCTCTAAGCACCTTTCTACTTTAACTGTACATATTAAGTTAAGCACAGACTATTCCAGCATAAAGTCTAAATCCTAATTTCTTCAATATATTTATTAAAAGTAAGTAAAATCCTTTCACAACAGATTAATTAGTTGAAACTTAAAACAAAACTGAAACATATTTTGGAATAAAGAATTTCATTTAGTTTCAGTTTTCCAATCCCTATACCACCTTGCAGATATTTGTTGCGTTCTTTGTTGGAAACCTGAACTGGATGCTTCCCACAGTTTTATTTTTTTTTTAAAGTGCATGAAATTTTATGCTGTTAAATTAGTAGTCCAAGTATACCAGTCCTTCAGAGGTTTGTGATGATTGCAAACAATAACTAAAAAACAGTCCTTAATTTTTGTTTTGTTTTCTTGGAATCAAGGACGTTCCAGATTATAATTAAGTATTAAAATAATTTCAGGAAACTCCAGCATACAGAACGTTGTTCTTCACAAGTAGCTCATTAATTTATGATGTTTCAACAAGCTTTCAACAAGCCTGAAGGAATATATTTTGTGGTTTAGCACTGCCGCTCCCGTGCAAATTAAATGGAGGAATAAATCAAGCTAACAGTGGTCTCTAAATGCACACATCTGCACTTTGTTACTAGAAAATATCAGCAAGATACTTTCCAGCTATATCACACAGAACTGCAAGAAAAAGATTTTGTTCTCAAGAAAGAGGGTACAACAGAGGTAACAACACAGCCCAAAAATCCAAGAAAAGCTGCTAAGTACCTGAGAAGAGTTTCAGAGACCTCATAATCACTCTCAATAACAATACTTAATTAAAAAGCAAGAAACAATAAGACACAAGCCCTACAAACACTACCAACAATATTCACTCCCTTGCCTTTACTTCTCTGCTTCAAAAGAGAAATAGAAATGTACACCAAATCTGCATAATCCAGATTTTATACTACCCCTCTTTAGTAATTTTCACTGACTGCTGGGGTATTTATTAAACGATGACAGATTTAAAACAATTCAGTGTAACCACAGCTCTGTCCTATGCTCAGGCCAGAGGACTCGTCACAATTCCAGAGGATGAGAAATATGTGAAAGAACTTTTCCCTTCCTATGCTTATGGAACCAAATATCTGTCTGCTAAGTCCTGAAGTCATTCTACCAGACTGTAGGACTGGGCTGATCAATGGAGCCAGATCACAAGCTGAAATCCAAAAAAGGGGTGGCATATGTTAGTCTCTGAGACAGCTGACTTAAAGTAAGTCCTAAAAATGCAGGGATTTCTGGAGGGAACAACCATGTAAGCTCATTCACACTAAAATCACTCAGAAAACTACAGCTTCTCTCTTAAACAAGTATTGGCATGTTTCATAAAAATAGGTATTTCCTATCGTGTTTCTGAATACAGATGTAATAACCCAGAATTTACAATTGAACAAAAAACCCCCATTCTTTCAAATAGTATCTCTGAAGCATAAACACATAATTTAAAGATAGTGATCCTAGAGTAAGTATGTTTTTCTTCTGAACTATGGAAAAATAAAGACTTGCTACATGACCTTAAATTACTAAGTTCCTTGAATTGTTTTATCAGTAATGAGGCCTTAGAGTTTTTGATTTTTTACATTTTTATAGACTTAAGAAGCACTTATGTAATGAATGTAGATTTTAAGTGTAGCTGTATTATATTTCTCAGGGTATTATATCTTTTACCAGTATTTTCCAGTAAAAATAATGGCAATAACTTAACAGTTACACACACCAAACCCCGTCCCATATCAATCCCTCACAATTCCATTAGCGGTTTAGTCCTCTCATCAAGGAAGAATTGCAGAAAAACACCTTAACATCTGCACTAGAAGATGTAAACCTAGGCACAATGACCTTCAAGCCTGGAACTTTGGAAGGCCTCCAAGGATTCAATGTGAGGAAGATGAAAATGATGAAAGAGGGGTCCCAAACTGCCACAGACTCAATTCCCAAGGGGGTGTGCCGAGGGGCAGAATGGGGCAGAACCTGGGGGTGGATGAGTGGGGATTGGATGGACATCATTATAAAATCATAGCACCTGTGTCTGAGGGCACATGTGCCGGTTTGTATTCCTGGAGGTTCATTAAGGCTTCTGCTTCTCTTATCTTATATCCTATACCAAATTGGCTTGGAGCCTTTTTCTCTGCAGTCTTTTAGGCAACAGTAAGGTTAATTTAATTTTTTTTAATTAGGTTCCTGTGCCTAATACTGGATAGTGCTATCAAAGTGTCCTGCACAGAAAGTGGAGCTTAGAGACCTCATACAGACTTCAGTCATCAAACTGAGCTGCAGACAAGCCTTAATTAATGGTATTCAATTATTAATGTCCAAATTCTTTTTGAAAGAAGATGAATATCACTCTTTTTTAATGAGACAGTGATGTGGACAAATGTCACTGAATTCAACAGAGGTAGCTGATGCCTAGGCCACTTACCTTGTCTTGAGCCCTCCTGAAGTCTAAGACCAGGGTATTAATATTTTCATACACGAGGACACAAAGTTCTGACCAAGACAAACTGTCTATGGGAACTTCTGGTTGCCTTGTAAGTGCACAGCTGTCTACCAGATACTGGTATAAGCTACGGAGGACGTCCATCTCCTCCTGAAACAAACAGGAAAAGTTAACTGTTGTACCTGAGCAATGTTAGAAGCAGAAGAGATCTATTAGGTGTATAATAGGAGCTGCATGCAGCTGAAAACAAAGCCCACAAAGCTCCTTCTCAAACCTTTACAAAATTCCTCAATTCCTTTAATGTTTGAAGTCATACATATTGAAGCTAGAGCAAGAAAACTGTCTAATTAGATAAATTTTGTAAAAAATTAGTATATAAATAAAGTATTTCAACAAAGCCCAGTCCTGCAGGGGTCACAGCCATGACCTGCTACAGACAAAAACCTCCATGCTATCAGTAGGTTCAATTAATTCATCCATGTTAATACTTTCAGGTCCATTCAAACTGTACCCATTTCCAACACCCTGGCCTGGCAGCACAACACACTGTCACTCTCAAGTCTTTTAAAAAATGCTTTTGCTTTGATTGTGACTAAATAAGTAGCCAAAATGGGCTTACGGCTTCATCGGTTAAATCCCACAAGCCATATCTCATTCATTAACACTGATTTTAGTCAGTAGTATAAAAATTGGTGCAAGTTATAAATAAACTTCATCAACAATAGCATGCAGCAGAAATTCCAGCCTTCATACTTCTAGTAAATATATACAACTTAGCAAATAGAAATCTGTATCTTAAATACCACAACAACAAAGATTGTAAACCATTGTTTTATAACAGTACAGTGAGAAACAAATATAAGAGTATCAGACTGGAGTGGAAAAGAATTATTTGAGATGTCTAACAATAGTATAAAATATAAGAAAATTGTGAATAGATCAAGAAAGCAGGAGGGGAAAATGAAGGGAAGAGAATACACTGACATTTTCACACAGTTTTAGCATGGGTATAATGAAGGCCGGTAACAGTATATTAAATCTTGTCTATACTCAGTTTCTTCTACAGTCTTCTGCTTTTTCATTTTGGGAAGAAAAACAAAATCTCTCCAAGCTGAGTAGCCAAAACTACATACAGGCACTCCTGCTTCCCAACAGATTATGAAAGTCTTCAGGAAAATTACAAAGCCACCCAAGGCAAGAAATATCTAATCTCATAGGGGACCACTAACACAACTCCTCAGAAAATTACTATTTTTATTACCTGTTCAAGATAGTCCTGTGGTTTGAAATTGTTCCGGTAAAACAATTAAAACAATCGCCTTTATGAATGACAGTTGTATCAGCAGAGACACTATTTTACAGGGGCTTTTTATCTTCCAGTGACATGTTAATTTTGAGTACGCCATTTAATCCCATTTCCAGTACTAGAAACCTTGATGATGAACAAAATTTTGTGCTGCATTCTTGTCAAGTGTAACATACATTTTACTAAGGAGCACAAAATGAAAAGGAAAACTTTATCACAGCAATTGCTAGCAAGTGCTTAAGGTTTCTAGTAGACAATTTTCAGCTTGGAATCATATTTTGTACTCATGAATAACAATAATTGCTGTCTGTAGTTAGGGCAGACAGTTGTTTTTATCTCTTTGTATTTCTTTTGCGCCTGATAAAATTAATTTTTTAGGTTAACTAGGAGAACATATGTCTTTTAACACATCAATATTTGCATGGAAAAAGTTGTTATTCTCCCAGAAGTAGAAGGGGATTTTTTTTTTTTTTATTTTTCCTCAGTTTATTAGTTACCAATCTTCCTGAGCAGTGGATAACACTATGACAATGTACGGAACAACTCCATCAATTGGACAGAAGACACCAACAAATCTGAAGACCCTCTGCAGGTCTCTGCTCCTGTTCAATGATTATCACAATGCCTGTCAGCAGCAGGGAACAGACCACATTTACCTTCCACACCCAGAGATCCACGAGAAAGAAGGAGGAGAAATTTGCAAACCAATACCAAAACAAACTTTACATTGCTAAGTGTAGAAATACTGCAAATGATACCACACAACAAAAGGAGAGAAAATTTTCTTAGATACACTAAGACCTTTCCCTTGTTCCTGCTGCTATGCAATAGGATAGCAAAACTGGTTTTCAAAGTTGAGTTGGGTAGAGACAGTGGGAAGGTCCTGACTGGTCATATAAGAGGAAAAAGATATCAGAAAATAATCCAGTAAAATACATCCAATATGCCAAATCCACACTAAAATAAGGGAAAAGGGAAAACAAAAAAGTAGAAATAAAAAAAAATCTATAATTGTAGCTAATAAAACTTGACAAAAAAGTTTGGGTAGAAAGATAGAACATTCTTCACAAGAAATCATAACCCATATCTACAAAATGCTTTCTTAATTAGGGATGCAAATACAACTTACTCATATCCATACTTTTACAATAACAGTTTTCTGCAAATAACTCTTCAGTTAAATACATGGCATATCACTTAAAATACATTCTTGAATTAGTTTCTCCAAGTTATTAGCT
>VYXB01004809.1:13973-26005 GCA_013397135.1 Pachyramphus minor | reverse complement strand
AAAAAGAAAGTAAGATAAAACAGCATAGCAAATGCAGATTATTCTCACAGTGTAAAAAAGCCTAAACAGTGAGTGCCACAGGTCTTTTGTTTTACCATTTGACCTTCCTCCAGTAACATGCTGGAGCTGCTTTTGTTAAGGTCTAGTTTCCCAGGGAGTTCTCTGGTTTCCTTCTTTTCCTCAGTCCTCTCTTTCAGTTGCTTGCTTGAGGAGGAGTGCTCCTTTTGTAGTCTGTAAAGTTTCCACATTAGAACATTTTTATTAAAATTACTTTTTTCAAGTGTACTGTGTACTTTTAAAAAATAATCATTGGATATGGCACATATTACATTAGCACATCATACGGCTTCTGAAGTTGCTTGCCCTTTTTAATTAAATGAGGAAACATGAACTCCCTCTAAGAAAAACTTTTCAAGAAGTGGTTGGGTTCTTCTCAGTTACCAAGCCTTGTGTTAGATTTCAAGTCAGGAATTCAACTGATTATTTGGATATAGTCTCTAAATTATATACAATAAACAGAAAACATGGACTGGCTTCTACACAAGCCAGCCAATTTATCAACAGCAGGCAGTAAGAAGGTCACCAAATTTAATGACTTTTTTGTCTGTCCTCTCTGACAAGGTCTCTAGCATCTATGGTCAGGAAAAAGGGCTCACAAAGGAGAAAAATTGCTAGCAATAGGTGAGGATTAAGTCTAGGATAACTTCTAAGGACTCAACCCACAAAAGCTGAAAAGGCCATCTCACCTACACTCAGAGGTTCTGACAAAGCTGGCCAATGGCACAGCAAGGTTTCCCATTATATTGTGGAAGGTCACAAAAATTGGGGCAGGTCCCTGGCAAATTAGGAAAAGCAAATGTCACACTTGTATTTGGAAAAGGGTAAAAGGAGAAACCAGGGAACTATAGACCAGTTCATTTCAGTCCTGGGAATGTCAAGAAACAAGTCCTTTCAGAACAAAGTCTTGGAGGTTCATTACACAAAGGCTAGAAGACAAACTCACATGACTCCTTTAGAAAAAAGGAACATATATTAGGATGCCAAACTAAGAAAAACCAAGATCCTGACCCTCTCTGGAGTACAAGGACCACAGCCTTCAAAGGTAAATAGATCGAAGGCTCTTGTACTGTTTCTGAAGGAGTCTAGTAAAAACAATCACTGATATTCACCAATGTTACTGATACTTCTATGTTTCAAAGAATGAAAAGAGCACAGGAAACAGATGAGGCAGTACCCCACATAATTCCCTTAAAGGAACTGAGTATATTGATGTCCATCTCAGAAAAAGCTTGATCTTCACTATCTATCTTTGTTGTGCTCTGGAAACTCGAGTGTCCAGACTAACAAAACTGTAAGGATAAGCTGTTTCTGTTTCTCCAAGCTCTGTTAATAAAACCACCAAACTTAACTGTGTTAACTTTCATGGTAGGGTTTGCATTCTCTGAAATCAAAGATAATTTGCTTTGAAAAAACTCAGTTGGCAGAAGCTTCCAGGAGTAATTGCCTAAAGCAACAGATGATTGCAAGTAGTGATACGCAGCATTTCAATACTAGACAAAAATTATTCTCATATCCAATTAACATTTTTTTAAAGTTCATAAAGTGCAGCGCAGATTGTTACGTAAAACTCCTAATCCAACAGTTATTCCTCCAAACAGGGCTGTTTTGAACAGAAAGGAGTTTTTTAAAACCAAAACAACAAAAATCTAATAAAATGTTAAATCAATGTTACAGGTCTTCTCTAGTTCAAGGAAAAACCAAATAACTTGGTATTAGTTTAGAGTCACCTATGTTGCTGCCATGGAACTCATGCTCAAAGCAAAAACAACTAGACAGGGTGAGATTACAGTTTAACTAATTGATCTTGTTTTATTACCATGGGGAATCTTGAAATACACTAACTCAGTTTCCCAGCTGTGAAGACCACGGTCTTACTGAAGCACTACCTTAGATTACTACCATAGTGTATTTTAAACATTTTCACAAATTTTTATCATAAAAATTATTTCTTTTTCTTTGAGAGGGGAAAAAAACCTTTATTTTTTTATGTGACTCTAAATGGTTTATCTAAATGCAGAATTTTACGTGCAAACTTCTTCTGGCCTTATTTTAATAAAGAGCTCTAAGGTGCTTATGACATAGCTCCGGTTTGAACTATCTTACACTAAAACATCTACATAACTGTGAATCTGGGATTACTCAGGCCACAAATTTCCTTCCTCGTAGAAAACCCAGGTTCTTTTGTTCTCCACTACACCTTGAGTGGGTTAGTCAACATAAATACCTATGTATACTGGCCCATATAATCCTAGACTGAAAGAGAGGCCAAGTCTGTATTTTCTAACACTTTCTACTACCTTGAGTCTCTTCCCATATCCCCACTGTGCATCATTTACTTTTAATCTTCTTAAACTTCCTCTTTCCTAAATTTCAGCAACTACTATCCTCTTTTCCACCTACTCAGTTCTCTGTCTTCCAACACCATTTTTCTTTGTGATGTTTTCTCACTTCAGTATATAATTGATTCAGCCAATGAAGAAGACTGTGCATGCTATATCTGCCCAAGTTCCAAGAATCATCTGTTACAGCAGATTGTGCTGAGCTGGAAAGGTATCTGAAGTAGTTTCACCTGCTCTCTCACACTTGATCCACTTCTCTATTTTTTTTTTTTTTTTTTACCAATTAAGGATTTCTACAGTTATTCAGAAGCTGAAAACAAATATTACCCACTATAAATGATACACAACTTCTTAACAGGATGCTTAGGTATTCATGTCGCTCACTGAAGTGGAAAACAATGTTTTCATAAACATATAATAATTTTCAGCATTTTTGCTTTGGCAAGTAACCTATAATGGATCAGTTATTATCTCTACCAACTCGATACCTACGGGTATTGGTATGGACCTGTTATTAATGAATTGCCAGGTTCTGAACCTTTGTCTTGGTTTGACAAATTTCATTAGATTGTGTTGTTTTCTACTGAATGAAATCATAAAGAATGTAAACTATAAATGGTACTCAAGCTGTCTACTTTAGAGGAAAACTTACACATTTTGTTCCCTCTCACGTGCATTTGCTGACTCTCTGAAATCTCTTTTCATATTTTGTAACACTGAAAGAGCTTCTGCTGAGCTGCCCTTTTCTAAATTCAAAGCATCTTCAAGTTCTTGAATTCTTAACTACCAAGTGATAAGAAAGCAATACAAAGCAAGTTAGGAAAAACTTAGAAGGTCTTCAATGCTGTTCTCTGCTCTGTTCTGCTTTACAGACAAGTATATTCTATAAATTCTATATGGAAGTATATACACAAAAAGCATTGAACACATGTATTAATACATATGTATTAATAATAATAATATTAAAAATTTGAACTGTATGCATTAATACATGTATATTAATACATAAACATGTATTGATGTGTATGCATTATTAATATATGTGTATGCATGTACATTAATACATATGTATCAATACACATGTATTAATGCATACAGTCCAAAATAGACCAATAGATATGCTGAACAAAAGCACTTTTGTTCTCCTTTGGTAGTGTCTGGATTTTCCTATTTTCAGTTATTAATATTACTGAAGTTTTCCGGGGGAATTCTATTTTTAAAATAGACCCATGCAACTGTGGGGTTAACAATAAAGGCTAAACTTCCACTCAGAACAAAGCACACATGGAGCTTGTTAATGTAAGGAAGAAAACCTTACCAGTTATTCACCTATAAAGATAAATCTCTAACTTCAAAAATGTTACCATCCCAGTTCATATGTAGGTTGCAAAAGTAGAGAGGAAATGAACAAAACTAAATTATTTCTACTTGTTTCATTGTAATTTCAAAAATTTAAGTGCCTGTACATAGAGAAGTCCTTAAGAATAAGAAAATAACCAACTGAAGAATGGTAATACTTATTTTTGTTCCTCTGAAAATAAGGAAAAAAACCCCACTGAAATTACCTTTTTTTTCTTGCTTAGTTTTTTAAAAATCCAGTGTGAAGTTAGTTAGTACGAAATGAGCAAGAAATTGTCACTAAGCTTTTTCACTTTTTTTTTTTTTTTTTAATAAACCCTAATTGCTTTACTGGGTCAAACCCTGTAGGATACAGTTTAATAATAAAAAAAAATTAATATTCAGGTATGCCTTCTATATTTTTTCATATAATCAAACTTCAGTGGTAACTGCTGATATCACAGCTTTGGTGCTGAAATGTACTCTGAAAAATTACATTTGGAACTGCAGTTTCAGTATGTATTAAGCTCTCACTCCTAGAGAAGTTAGTTGTATCTCCAAATTGCTCTAAGTGTCCATTTAAAGGACACAGGGCAGGATATTTAAACAGTAATATAGTGTTTAACTGTTGGGAAACATTTTCTTTCCCCTCACTGAAATATATGTTGCTGAGAATTCTCAAACTTACTAATGCTACCTTTTTTTTTTTTTTTAACTTATTTTAGTAACTTTAAAGTTCCCTGAAAAGAAGACATTTTTCTATTCTCTACTTTTACATATTAGTTATTACAATTTTGACACTTGTTGCAAAAAATCTACTCAGTGTTTTCACTGAAGCAAGTAAGGGATCTTAACGTCTTTGGAAGATTGTACCTTTACAACTTCAACAACAGTTTTCCTGTAAACGTCTACAAAATATTTCATACAAAGTTTACCTGCATTATCTGTGAAGTGTACTTGCATTCCAAATGTGCGGCTCTCGCTGCCTCAGTGTCACCTTCCAGTTTTCTAGTCCTTTCTGTAGCTGCCTGGAAGTACATTTGGAAAGTATTTAAATCCAGAGAGATGGTAACGTGACAAAGATGACTCTGTTCATTCAATGTATTGGGACTCCATACAGCAACCTATTGTATCTGAACTACTTGCACTTTGGAACTGTGAAAGTTCATACCAAGAAATACATATATAAATAATTTCTACATATCTAGAATATTAAAATAATATCTTCTTATTATATCTTTCTTATGCAAAGAAATTGATGCAGCATTATGTTCTTGATGCATTTTTTATAATCAATGCTGCAGCTGGAGTCAGAAAGCAGAAAGGCCAAGTTAAAAATCTACCTATTCCATTACTATTTGCTTTTTTGCTAAGTTTGTCACCTGAGGCAACATGGCTACACCCTTTGTGTGCCAAAATACAATGGGTATCAATAAAGCAACTACAATTTCGGTGACAAGAAGATACAGAATTCCTCAAAAATATGTTGACTTTGGCACCTAATATTCAACTAAGGTGCCCAGAACGGATTGCTTTTCAGATCTGGACTAGTCACAGTTTCAAACATCTCTAAGTTCTGTAATGTTTTAAAACAATACTCAAGTACATTTTTTTTTTTTTACTGATGAGTTCCTTCACCCATAACTGTACTGTTGTGTTTTTGACTAGCAATTATGAGGAAGTTCTTTTTTAACAAATGTTCTTAATACTTCAGTTAGTCACTACACCTCATTATACAGACGTACATCAACCTGTATGTGCATACATTGCTTAAGCAAAATGGGATTCTCTGAATTAAACTGTTACATCTTTCTTATCTATTCTTACAACATTTAGAAAAGCACAAAAATGCAAATGACTATGCTAAGAATGTACTTGGAAATTTGGATTGCCTACAAAAATTTCAAGAATTTGTCTATATTATTAATAAACTTTTTTAAAGAAAAAAGTTCTCCAAGCTGAAAATTTCTTTCAAGTTACAACAAACACAAAAGCAATCACAATATACGTATGTTCAGATAAAGGCCTGGACACAGAATTTCATTTGGAAAAATACTTTTAGCAAAATCAGGAACTACAGAACTGCTGTAATGGAAATTCACATGCAATTTTTACTATGCTATTTTCTACCCCAAAAAATCTTTTCACTTCGACTGATGACTGAACTGAAAAGAAAAATTCACCCCAAAATGACTGTTGGTTTCAAGTGACAGTGATTACTTTCAATCACAGAGATTAAGAAAAAGAAGTTAATATTTAAAGTTGTTTAACAAGAGCACATTTAAGGTTACATAAATGCAAGTCATTGATTTTGGAAAAGTAAAACAAAGTAGCAAGGATGTGAGACTTTGTCTTGATTAGAAGCACTTGAAAGAAACATTAACAGACATTAAAATAAAAATTCTTGGCAGTACACTTATATTTTGCATTATCTCAGACACATGCACAAAAGAAAAGACTTTGAAAACAGACATCCACTGAAGTCCCATGTGGCCTTAAGCAGCCAGTCTGCAAAGCCCTTAGCAGAGGACATTGAGTTTGAAGGCCTGAGACCATGTCTGTAGAACAGAAAAGATATACAGAGAGGCCCGAGACCGGGCCCCTGAGAACGGAGAGAGCAAGCAGCAAAGTCGCATATCATTCCCATGAGAACAGAGATTGCACTGGCAGGGGAGTGCGCCGTTCCCATGAGAGCAGAGAGACATAGGTAAGAACTAATTGTGTTTCTGTTAATGTAGCCTCTGGCACTATCTAGTGAACTCTTACGAAAAGCAAAACTTTCTCAAGACAGGACTCACCAATGAATAAGGTGTTAGTGTGCATTATGTAATAAATGTCCAATAAGTGAGTGACACAACTGCTGGGCATTTTGTATTAATGTCACTACCTGCTCGAGAATAAAGCTTTTTTCTCTTGTATGCTTTTATGACACCACTTTGTTGTTGTTCCTACTGGCTGCCCTGACATACATACTGTAACAGTCCCACTTAAAAGAAAATCGAAAACAGCACAGACCTTACCAAACCTACTCCACAGGAAGGTCAGTCAAAAGGCTTAAACTTTGCCTTGCCCCACAAGTTCTTATCTGCTTAATATTCTCAATAGTACAAATTCACAAATCCTGCAGTAATGCTACTCCCACATTGCTGAGAGTATTTTCACTTTATATGTGAAAATGCTTTTCACATCTGCTGTTCAAACACCAGTCTCAAGTCAAATTCACAGTGTAAATAGCATCCACCTGTGAAATCCCCCTTTACGTGAAACGGATGTTCAACATTTTGTTAATCAGGCACATGGCATTCACAGCCTGACTAGGAGGTTCCAGCCCTCAAGAAATGAAGTTGTTTAAGGCACTTGTGCTTGCTGAGACTAATAGCAGTAGTGACAAAGCCTTACTTTAAGCTCGCTCATGAGTTGCTGGTGTCGGTCAGCTCTGAATTCCAGCTCAAAGGCCTGGCGCCTCAGCACGTCACTGCAACCACCGTGTTCTGCCTCCACATCCCTCAATTTCCTGCGCATATTTTGCAGTGCATCATTCAGGTCCTTTTTAAAAAAAAAATAATGCTAACAATAAGGCATTAAGAGAGAGTTTTTCTAAGAAAGGTAGTGTAGTAGAGAGTTCAAAAGAGGGGTGCAGGCTGCATCAGGACAGCTTGTTAAAACCAAATACATTAGCACATGTTATTAGAACTGTTTACCCAACATCAGACATGCTCTTTGTTGACCATCAGGTAATGATGGTGAACATGACCTTCTCCGGTAATATTAAAATCAGAGCCACTTCACCACAGGAAATGTTTCTCTAAAAAAATACAAGGCTGCTCTTCCAATCTCTTCTCTTATCTTTCGATAGCAATTATGGAAATAGTTAACTGCATTTAATGAAATGATACACAGGGAGAGACATTCTCTTTTGTTCTGGTTTTAATAGCTAGAACCTCAAATAAAATCATTTTTTAGTTTTTCCTACAGACTAAATAATTTTAATTTCTGCTATTCTGAAAAGGATTTTCTTCAGTCTAGAAACAGAATTACTTTAAAAAATTATCTACATGAACCATTAAGTTCACAGGACAATAATGAAACTTCAATTTCTGCACTCAGAAGTTGAATTAAGTTAGAGGCTGGGATAATTACTAACATTATTGAACTCAGAAGCTCTGTGGAATCACTGTGACAAAATGTCCATAGTCCATAACCATACAGACTAAGTTTAAGATGATCCTCTAGCTTTGCCTGTATAGCAAGGCAATGAACAGATCTTTCCATCATGAAAAAAAAAAAATTTAACCGTTTTTACAGAAATGTACAACTATTTCCACTCTCTCCACACTCAAAAGACGTAGAAATATTTATTGCTTCACGTTTATCTTCTAGAAATTAACAAGAGTGAGCTGGGAAAACTGAAATCAGTAACACACGGTTTGCTATAAAATAATTAGAACACCCAAGGCTGAAAAACATTTCTGCTAGAAATGTAATCAACATTAGCAGACTAAAATTGTCATGAATACATCAAGCTTCTTAAACAAGTCAACACGAGTTGTAGGATTTCAGAATCTTGAAGCTTGGACTTTTCAGATCTGGTATTAGTGTGTAAGGCTCTCCCAGTAGCCACCTGCACACATCTGCTCATGAAAAACACAATTCTTTTTTTTTTAACAACAAAAAACAAACAACAAACAAACAAAAACACACACACAAAAAACCTGTGTGTAAACGACATGATTTCACATGCATTTAAGGAAAAACAAGAGTGCTTCTACGAAGGAATATTATATTCTGCCTAACCACAAGGTGATGCTATTGCCCTTACAATGAAAGCCCTACACCTTTTATCCCGTACCTAATGGTGTGCTAAGAACAGCCGACAGAGCCCACTATGAACCTGTCTGAAAGCAAAGGGTGTTACTTTTCCGAGTATGTGAAATATTGAATATTTTCTAGTATGAGAAATGTGTTTTAGGGACACATTTCAATAGGTTTACTTTAATTACAGCTTATGAAGGCAAGCAGTTCCAACCAGGATTTGCACACATGCTTAGAATCCCATTTCTCTGTACATACCAAGACCACAATTAAATCTACTTTCTCTAGGTTTTATTTCATAACTCAGAGCAACTAAAAGAGATTTAAATCAGGCCTTAAATACACAACACAAAAGACTGGAACACACTCAAAGTAGTAATTTATAAACCCAGATATTTCTCATATTTATCTGCCGAGTTTAAACAAATTTGGCTTTCAAGCAACAACTAATGTAGTCAAGTCCAGTTTAACATTTCTGTGTGTATTTTTTATTTCCTGCAATTTTGTGACTGTAGATAACTTTAAGCAGAGTGATGGGCAGGGAAGCAAAAGTAAAGTGTAAAAATTGGATGGTTTTACTATGGAAAGCAGGTTAGGGGCTGACACTTAGTAATGAACCACATTTTCTTTTAGAGTGCACTCTATGTTTCTCACTAACACTACCATTGTGCACTAAGGTGTTTACCATGACAAACAGTCACAACACCTTTCAGCAAAGCAAGAAATACTTTGACAGACTAAGTGAAACCTTAGTGTTCTTCAGAACTGTTCTGCAGTATTTAGCTATTTGAGGGATTTTTTCCCCGAAACCAGAAAGACTCCATACTTTGCACCAAAAAAGTTCCAGCCACTATCTCATGCAGCTTTCCAACTACTAATACATCATACCTGAGCAGCCCTCTCTGCTTCACCTTTTTCTTTGACAAGGAATAAGATTTCATGGTGGTAAACTCTACGGATATCATCCTTCTCCTTTGCACATTTTTGGTGTTCTTCTTCCCACTTCTGCAGAGCCTTATGAAACGATTTCTCAGCCTCTGCCACTTTCTGCTGATTTTTCCCACTGAGCACTGTTGTTTACAGAAAAAGAGAAAGAATAAAAGACAAGTAGCACTGCAAATCAAGTTCAGAAAAAAATGGATAATTGTCATCAGTTCTTTTGTATATTTTAATATCCTGTGGAACACTGGAATGTTAACACTTCCAGAACGGGAGAGCATGACCTTCACTATAAAGAAACAATTAAATGTTGTGCTTCTATAGCATCTTTCACACAAGGACATAGGGCTGCTTTGGTGATTTTTACAAACGGAAATCCTTCTCCTCTTGGAAAATAGTAAAAACTTGAGTTAACTCTTCCAAATGAGGTCTCTGTACCATGGAGAACTTAACTTCACATTTCTGCGGCATTTTGCCAGCTTATTTCCAAATGCCTGTTTCATATTGATATTAGTCTGCATCAATTAATTTTGAGCTCCATTTAAGTGACAGTAAAGACAGACACCTGCCTCATGAAAAGGACTGTAGGAAAACCTAAGGAAGGTTGGGCTAGTGAGTAGAGGTTTAGGTTTTGCAGGGAAACTTACTGCTGCTTATGAGATTTAAATCTTCAACTCAGCAAATGCCCCAAGATAGGGAAATATTTAATATACCCTTCTGTGAAAACTTAAATGCCAAGAAAAACTTCCTTATCTATAAGCAGTTTTACCTGGAACTTTCCTTAATTTCACAAGCTGACTTTTGGATGAAAATATGTTGTATTAGCTTTTCATTTTTCTGGGTAAAACTAGCTACATTCACATTTAAATGATCACTACTTTCTAACATATTTTTGTTTCAAATTCATCCCATTTTTCTGAAATTTCTTTCTAGCTGGAGAAGGATAAAATAAACAGAAGAGGTATTTTTGGGTAACACAGAGAATTAGTGGACACAGAGATGGGAAAGATGGCAGAAAGTCAAGCCTCAGTGAGATTGGCAGAAAAACAGTTCAGAGGAAATCCTAAAGAGGATAAGGCCCAAACGAGTTGTCTGTCCAAGGAGCTAAGTTGGGATCACATCAGAGTATCACACAAGATGAGGAAGGCTCCAAGAGATCAGGAGAAAAGAAACAGTAAGTCATAAACTGAAAAAGAACTGAAAAGCAACAAATGATGATTTGGCTTCCTGGGCACTTGTCATAATAAAGAAAAAAATGGTTAGAGAAATGTTAACCAATGTAATCTCTACTATCATGTAACAGACTTCTAATTACTGACTGGTATTGAGAGAAACACATGCATTCAAGTAACACTCCCTTGCCTCTGCAAAACCTCTCCTACCCCCTTTTTGTTCTCCAGTCCCCTCACCACATCTTATGGTATGGTTCCTTCAGGGAGGTGACAGGCGGCCCAGCACACTGGAGTCGCTGTGCTGTGGTTCGTCCATCAGCATCAGACCCTTCTGAGTCCTGCCTCTCAGTGCCTGCATGTGCAGTCACTGCTCAGGTGGTTGCTCTTCCCATCTCTCCTGATATTTCTTTTCTTGTCTTCCCCTTGGCATTTGCCACTCTTTGTACCGGCTCTGTGCTCACTCTGGTGGGCAGTTTGATGCACAGTGGTGAGTGAGTTTTGATATTGTGGAGTTGACCAGGACCAGTCCCATGCAGACCCAGACCTTTATCCTTCTGCACAGGTGGCCCTGCAGACCCACACCCACCAGAGACACCTGCCATCTGTATGTGATGCAGTAGAAAATCAGTTTTCCAAATCATAAAATGAATCACAAAATCACATTTGAAGTATTTTAAAATACACACTTACTACTCCCTTCTAAATTGGCAAACAAGCGAGTGAGCATGCACAGAAGTAAACTTAACTTTCTGAAATGTGAGAAACTTGCTGTTCAAGTCCTCAGCTTGCAATCACAGGGAAATTTCCAATGGGACAGAAAAATGCCTTCTTCCAGTTTGCAATCCATAAGATTTTTAGAAGATTTTTTTTGTGTTCTCCAAAAGAGTGAAAGTTCAGCTTTCTAATTGTCTTAAAAAAAATCTGGCACTATAAGTGTTTGCAAGTTTCAGAGACTCCTTCCATCCTTGGAAGTTAAAAATCTCAAAGAAGAGTGCTCCAATCCCTTCAGAGCATCGAAGGTTCAGCAAACTCACAAACGCATCTCCTATATTAAATTTAAAAGGCATTATACTAACTTAGGTAACTAAAAATGCACCTCACTGACTTGTAAGAATGAGAAATCTCTCTGTTTGAGAAGGATTAAGAAAATCTCAGTTTCTGAATGCAAAACTACTAGGGAAAAAATGTTTAGGTAAAAACCTTCCTTTCCACATACTACTGTCACAACAGTAAATAACAAAGATGATGAATGGAAACCAGACACGAGGAACAAAAAGCTAGAAGCATTGGAAAAGACAAAAAAAAAAAAAAAAAAAAAAAAAAAAAAAAAAAAAAAAAGAAAAAAAAGAAAAAACCCAGGGAAAAAAAAAAA
>VYXB01004809.1:919-13946 GCA_013397135.1 Pachyramphus minor | reverse complement strand
AACAGTGTGAAAAAAAAGAACAGGACTGATTTTTTTTTATTACTAGTAGTAGTATTTTTTCCCCTGAAATGGAAAAGGGATAATTTCTGGACATAGTGATAAGCAGGATATGGTGATGGACGCTGTGATTACAAGTTTGTAAGCAGACCGCACTGAAGGAAGGAATAACAGAAGGTAAGGGACAAGAGATAAGAAGAGTTGACAGATTTAGCAGGTCGTGTTTAATTCCCATGAGACAGCATGAGTTTTGTAAACCCTTATGAGTTTACAAATGCAGATGGATAAGAGGTAGGAGATCCAAGAAAAACAGCAGGAACTAGAAAATTTGTTTTACCAACTTGGGGCTGACTTAGCCTCTGGTTCATCTTTGCTTTTTTGGAACATACCTTGCAGTTCCACAAGTTCACTTTTTGCAACACAAAGCTCCTCTTCTGCAGCATACATTTGCATCTGAGCCTCTTTTCTGGCCACTGACAATTCATACTCCAGGCCTCGACGAACAGCCTCCCCTCTCTCAAGTTCCAAACGTAATTTAATTATCTCTTTTTCATACTGGGATTTCTAGAAAATAAATTTGTTAAGGAAAACCGGCAACAAAGTGCAACGTTACAGAAATACACTTATGAAGTATTTTTTAAAGATATTTTGGATTGCATTCACAGCTGCCATCTTATTCCATTTGAATTTGAAATAAAGACTTGCAACTGTACATTTATGTACATTTTAAATATTTTTCGGGGGGGTTATGCAAATTCATAAAATTCCTAGATTAATTTAATTTACCTTTAACATACCCCTCTTTTTCTCCAAAAATACATGACCTAAAGAAAGTAAAAGTTATAATACTGTCATCTTCCAGGATTTCAGAAGAGAAAATGCAGCAACAGACACATTATAGTCCACAGGCAGTTTTTTGGTAACTTTATTTAACACTTTAAAAATTAGTCATTTGGGATACTGGAGTATCAGACACCTAGTAACTCACTATATATGAACATAAACTTCAGTCCAATAATGTTCTGTTGTCAAACAGAATGATATTAAACAAAGAAAGAATGGAAAATGCTTCAAAGGACTAAGAAATATAATTTAGTCACTACTGCCAAAAGCTGGATCTAGAAAAACGAAATTCAAGCTATTTCAACACAAGAAGGTGGAAAGTGACATGTATTTCTTCTGAACATCTACAAAGGAGCAACATACTTATCAACAGGAACTTCATTCAGGAAAAATAATTTACCCCTGGTACAAATGTTTTCCCTGCTACTGTCAGAGCAAAGTAGTATTGAAACAAAGTAGCACTAAGAAAATGCTTCACTAATATTTTCTTTGGCTTGAATATCAGCTTTTACACCAGCAAATACAAGAAAAGGTGAGCACTAGTAGAGCACTAGTTTCAATCAGTTTCAGGTTTGTTGCTACTTGGCACACTTTGCACACCTGCCAATGCCAAACTGGCAGGTGATATCCTGTTTTAAACTGTGTTGCTGAAGTATTGTTACTGCTGTAGATAACAATTCTCTCTCCGCAGTTTGTTAGAGGGTGCTCATTCATCTGTTTTCGGCTAAATCCAGCCAATAAACCCAGTACAATGTTCCATATCCATTTACTATTGGGGTGTGTACCCAAATTAAGAGAATCCTGCTTCTCCTACAACTTACTCTTTCCTGCTTCCACTGCCCCGTGAACTCTGGGGTGATTCTGTAAATTGGATCCCTGGAATTATTTGGATTAAAACACTCCAACAAGCAAACCAAACACCTCTTACATCGAGATTGAAAGCTAAAGATGCACAAGATTCTTCTGCATTATTTTGCCGTTGTGAAGTTCTCAAGTTACTTACACACACCTTTAACTATTAACAATGACAGTACAGGTGCTAACAACTCCTGCGAACAACTATGAGAAGTCTGTACAGTTATGTTGTTATTTTCCAACTAGTGACTGTGCTTTTGATTCAAACCTTGAGAGTGTTATTTTAATGGAACCAATTGTATTTATTCCAAGGGTAAAATAAAGCAAATAAAGTCCTTACTTTTTGCTTGAGTTGAGTAACTAATTCAACATTTTCTTTTTCAATCTGTTGGAGTTTTCTTTTCAGATCATCCACAGTGTCCATGTTTGATGGATTTCTATTCTGTGCCTCACGTAAGCTGAAAAATATTGATGTTTTTAAAAAAATACATGAATAGTCACTTGAAGTATTAATGCTCCTTTACTTCAGTTACCCAATCATGGGCCCAAAGGTCTAAACATTCACTTAAGTAAAATTGTGGCATGCAGTTGTCATCATACTATTGCTCTTTGAAAAAAGGGTCACATAGAGTTGCATATTGTGCAAGATGTGAGCAACGTAGCAGGAGGAATTTGAAACAGACATGCACTTCGGATTAACGGAGTTGGTTTAAGCATAACACGTTCTTTATTACTTTACATTATTTTTATTATTGATTTGATTAACTTCCAGAATGCTTAAAAAACATTATTCCAAGCATGTAAATTAAAAGGACTAGCAAGTTTTTGTTTGTCCCTGCAGTAACGTGCATTTTTTAACATGGATTGTCATCTCAAAAATGTATCTGTCATGAAACAAACACACAAATGTGGGACAAACCTCACTTTTACATACTTTGTCTTCAAAGATATGTACATTTCAAATACAGACAAGCAACTGATCACAAGCACAATAAAAATTAGAGGTCTAGTCCTACAAACTACCTAGTATCCTAATTTCCACTACTATTTCAGTTCAAAGAAAATCTACTGTGCAGCTCGCAGAATCAGCCTTTGATCACTTAAAGCAATAATAAAAGAATCAAAACAAGCTTCTATATCTAAAGTGAAAAATTATTATGTATTATAAAAATACATATTTATATATCTAGTTTAATTATAACTTCAAACTGGACAACTGAAAGTTATTTCGGGAGTCAAAAATCAGTGTTCACATTGTCTGATACATGCCAGTTTTCACATTATTTTAGGTACGTAAGACTGCAATAGTTAGCTGCTTCACACAAAAGTGCATGAGTTCAGGGGCAATAAATATGAAATATACTGTAAAAAGAAACAAGTTTAAATTAAATTAAAAATACAGAACGGTAAATACTAAAACACCTTTGTCTACATGAACCCTTAAATGTTAATTACAGAAATTACAGTATACTGAGAGTGAATTAATTGTTTCTTTCTAAATAAAAAATGATCACTTTGCCCCTAGATTTGCATACAGGCAGCATTAATATTTTTCATGACTGAGAACTTTTTCTGATGATACATATTTTCTCACATAGATTGAGTAGCCAAAAGGACACAAATGCCATCAATGAGGGGAAGAGTAATTTTAGATTACTTTAAAGATTAAGTCTTGCCTTTAAAGACATTACTACTACTAAAGGATGAAATTTCTTTTTTTTAGCTACAGCCTATAAATAATTTATAGTTGAATAAATAAGACATTTCAAAAGAGAACAGACTTCATCTACAAAATTGGAATAACTGCATGTCATCAGTAATTATCCCACAGTGTGCCATGTACTTAAAGTATTTTATATATTTAATAAATGTAGGAGATAAGGATTGTTAAAAACTGCATGTACTGCATGAAAAACATAAGCACATTATTAGCTTTCACTGTTTACTGGAAAAGCCATACCGAGAACAACTGACATGACTCAAAGAGAAAAATACCAGCAACAAGGTACATAAAATCAAACTAATTAATGCTACTCTTAGCTACTGCAATAAGAAGATATGGAAATAAGGAGAACCTGAACAGCCAGAGCATCTGTAAACTGAATAAAAGCTTGTTTGTGGACATTATATTGCAAGTTTGAAAGACTTTTGTTTTTCCCTGGATGGGGAAAACAGTGATGAAAGAAAGGCAAGTCATCTTATTCAGAGATGGCACAAGAAGTGTCAATCTCACGTCAAGGCAGCTAAAAGCCAGACAGCAAAAGCTTAGCAAAGGGCTGGTTAAGGGGAAAAACAGAACCCAAAATGAAAACGGGGTAAGACCTGGGAAAGAGTAACCATTTAGTTAGTTTGTGGGCAGCAGGGAGGTCATTTGGCTTGTTTAAACCTCATGATATTCAATATTTCTTTCATGGAGAGTACATGGAATGAAAGCAAAGGAAAAACCACTTTTGTAAAGTAAATTAAAAATAACACCTTTATACCTTTAAATAAGCTACATTATTTTGTATGACAATCAGCTTTAAAGAAAGCTGTTCCTTTCCACTCTCTGAATAATTATCTAGAAAAAAATAAAAAGGCGCACAGTGGAAATACCTACATATTAAAACTTACTCAGAGGCAAATTGAACTGGACCAGTGGGGAAGGGGGGAATCCAAAATAAATCATTAAATTGAAAAAAAAAAAAAAAAGGCAAAACAGACAAACAAAAAACCAAACAAACCACAAATGAGTTATGTGACAAATATCACCAATAACAGCAAATTAGGGAAGCTATAGAAATGCAAAATGTGCATTAGAGCATTAAAGCAAATAGCATAACAGAGTATGCACCAGGAAAAAAAAGCATGAAACACATTTTTGAAATAGCGTTTTATGCACAGCTTCTTAACTCACAATGCCATTAGTGGAAACTTAAAAATGTAGCGCAGAAAACACTTTTTTTGTTCTTAGTACAGAATCAAATAAGCCAGTTAAAAAAAAAAAAAACACAAACAAACCAAAAAAACCCAACAACAACAAACCAGGGAAGCGCATGTAATATTACTATGTTACACACTTTATTGTCTTGTTTGTCTATTTAAATATTTTCAAACAAAACAGCAAATAGCCTCAACCATCACAGTATCTCCAGAAAACGCAGTACTTTACGAGAGTTTCATACTACCTATTGTAGGTATTCTACCTACCTATTCTTCCTTCCTTATTTATATTGCAAGTAGACGTGCTACAAGCATAAAGCTCTCAGATGCTTAAATCAAAGACAAAACCACAGAAAAACCTTGGAAAGTTTCAAAACATGATTTGCAGTCTAACAGGAATTCAGGGAAGGCTTTCTCCTTTCATTTTCATGTACTCCTAGTTCATCAATCATTTGTTTTGAACCAAAATATGTATTTTGCCAACTACAACCTTTACCTAAGTCATGAATTTTAGGAGGACTTTATTATTCAGGAGAGCATACAAGCAGTTAGAATAGTTTTTGAGTTCTACACCTCAAAAAGACTATTTGTATCTCAAAAACTAAATTTAAATTCACAGGTCAGCTAGTTACAGTCAACATAGGCCATTGCAGAAAAAGAGCTTTTTAGTAGCTTTTCTTCCACAACTGATAGAAAATGTAGAGGAATTTCATAACACAGAGAAATTTTCTTTTCTTTATTACCAAGCAGTGTAAGTTCGCTGAAAGAGTAGTCTGTAGTCTGATTTCCTAAGCAAAGTTCATATTTCAGGAATTTCTCTGCTCCTATATAACTGGCAGGTTTGTATAGTCAAACTAAATGGATACAAATAGCTCTCACAGCTAAGATAAACAGAATGAATTAAAGTTTACTTTAATTGTGCCAAAGATCAAACTTTTATCAGGTTATAAGAATAGGAGCCAGAGGGCCAGTCTGCACACTTGCAAGTAACTCTCTTTATCTAGTCACTATATTGCACGTATCACACCATATCTGGTTCTTCTTCAATCTGAACTATGTAATTTCAGGGATCTGGAAAATAAATAAAACACAAAAAGAGGAACCCTATTGTTAGACTTCAAAATATGGAAGTGGAGCTCACCGGTTAGCATCTGTGGAAGGCAAGTTGGATGAACTCATGATGTCTAATATGCAATTTTTGAATTCTATAAACTGAGGAAAAATGAAGATCATCATTAGCCATACATAATTTCATTTAAGAAGAATCAGAGACTACCCCTTTCTAAATTATAAAAATACTAAAATCTTTAGCAGAGACATATTTCAGTTTATTTGGCAACTACTAAAATAATAATAATGAATAGCAGAAAAAAAATAGGTATAAGTGAAAGACTTCATCAAAAATTTGCTTTTTCACCTCCAGAATAGAATTCACTTACTCTACCCAGCAAGTAACAGCTGGAAAAACCAAACAAACAACAACAAAAAACCAAACCAAACCAACAAACAAAGTAGTCTCCTGACATAATCAAAATGTCCTGTCATCCATATCATTCTGAAGTTTTAAAATTTCTTTAAATCACTCTGAAGTCACATAGAGGGAAAAGAAAACAAAACAAACAGACAAAAAATGCATAAACACACAAAAACAAACAAAGAAACCATACACCTAAATTAGAAGAGTGTTACCTGTGAATGCTAATGATTTTGAACATGCAATGTTCATCTGTTAAAATATGTATCAATAGTTTATTAGCACTGAAATGGATACTTTCCAAAACCGTATTTTTTCACTTAGGAAAAAGTATCCCAAGAGTGGCTTGTAGGAACCCCATAATTAAGGAAAACAGTAGCATAAATGTTGGGTTGAGTTGTTAATACGTTTGGGGTGTGTTACCCAAAAAACTTGTGTCATATTCTCCTGCCAAACTTCTGAATACATTTCACTAACTAACACGAGGCCATTGAATTTAGACTGGATACGAGGAAGAAATTCTTCCTTGTGAGGGTGGCGAGGCACTGCACAGGCTGACCAGAACAGCTGTGGCTGCCCCATCCCTGGCAGTGTCCAAGGCCAGTGTGGACGGGGCTTGGAGCAACCTGGGGTAGTTGAAGGCGTCCCTGTCCGTGGCAGGGCGGTTGGAACGAGGTGATCGTTGAAGGTCCCACCCAAACCCTTCTATGATAGAGGCCGCTTAAAAACAAACCTAACAGCGATCTTAGGACGCACTGACTGAAAACATGCAAAGCCTGGCGTAACTAACACACCTGCGGTGAAACTCACCAGATGCCCCGCTGCGGCGACCCGGACAATGCCCCTCCGCTCGCATTAGGAGCCGGGACTCCCGGAAAGCCGCCGCTACCAGGACCTCTGGAGTTCTGCCGCTCGCGGGGCCGAACGCCCGAGCCCGGGACGGGACGGACACGAGCCCAACGCGCTGGAATTCCGCGGTTGCCGGGGACGCTCCCAAACGGAATTTCCACAGCACGCAGCGACTGCCGCCGGCGACCGCAGGCCTTGCAAGACCGGAGACCTTGCAGTGCTCCCTGCGCCATCCCAGCAGCGTTTGAGGAATGCCGAGTTCCCAGCGTGCGGGAAATTAAAACAACCAGCCGACAGGAAAGCCGTACGGAGCTAATGGATGACCTCAGGGCGGCTCACTCTTCACTCGAGTTATGGAGAGACACTCACCGCTGAAAGATTTGGAACGACTGCGAGACAAAATTCACAGCAGGGTGTTCTCTGGAGCACAGGATTCTCTTCAGGAGCTCCTCTCCCTCGATGAGGGAGACAGGTAGCAAAGTTACCTCTCTCCCTCTTTTTTACTTCGTTGCGCAAAGGGAAAGGTTCTTGTGAAACATCTCAAACTGAGAGATTTTGACCCCCAGGTGTGAGCACATATGATGCCAAACAACAACAGCACAAGAGACTGAATAAAATCCACCCTGCACTATCCTAGAAAAGCTCTTTCTCCTTTTCCCAGCATGGCTGCACATTCCACAGTTGATTTTTAAAGCCTCTTTTAAAGTCTCTCTGTCAACACACTTAGCATGCAGATGATTTCACTCTTTTGGGATCAGACACAGTATCCTGAGCCTCTCAAGATCCTGTCTTACAGCACACATCTATCAGGACATCAGGGATAGGTACAGATCAAAGTTTTAATTGCAAGAAACAAAAAGGTCTCTACCCTCCGAGATAATTCTCAAAACTTCATTTCTCATTTGTGACCTTATCCGTTAAATCTGGCTTTTAGATGTGAATTTGTTACTTCTGCATCATGTTGGTATTTTAAATATTTTGTGCCAAATGAAAGAGGATTTGAGGTTAGGGGTTTTTTGTGTGTGTGGCTTTTGGTGTTTCTTTTTTTTGGTTTGGTTTGGTGTGGTTTTTTTTTGGTTTTGGTTTTTTTTTTGTTTGATTTGGGTTGGGTTGGGTTGGGTTGGGTTTTTTTGTTTGGTTTGGTTTTTTAGTTGATTTTGATCTGATGCATCTGATGCTCCCAATGTAAAGCATTATTTAATACTTCAGGTACACTTTCAAACCTCTTACAAGTGATCAGTTTTTGCTGAATCATATTTAATTGCTCTTGCAGGTTCTGGGCTTTGTCAGCTACTTTTTTCATCTCACTGAAATTCCATTTGAATTCTGCAAGTTGTAGTGAGCGGCACTGCACTCACTATGCTGTATGAAGTCTTTATGTAAATTGAATGTTAAATTAAATATTGACTTCTTCAAGGATGTTATGTTTTTCATATTGGATAGTCTGTCACAAAATCCAGCTTCCAGGGCTTGGGCCACAAACCAGGCTCTGTACCAAGGAGTCTTTCTGCAAATAAGTGATGCAGTTGCTGTGGTCTAGTTGAACTGTCTCCATTATTACATTCAGCTTGTCCATAAATTTTGAAAAGGAGTTCCTGGCTGCACCTAAAAGTAAGTGTCCAGAAAGCCAGGACTTTGGATCTTGCCTGTTAAGAACATCATACAGTTCAGTGACAGAACTGATTATTGCAGCATGAAGTAGAAAACCAGCTGAGCACTTAAAAGCAGTCAATTTCTTCTTCTTCTTCAGAACCTGAAAGATTACACTTTTAAGATTACACTTGTTTGGATTCTCCTACACAAACTGCACAAACTATAATTCCAACGCTTCCTTTTAAGCCATTAAGACTGGGCTAAAGCTTTAAGTCTCTTAGTTGCCAAAATGGCAATCACAGCTCTTTGGAATACATAAATTAAGGCTTTGACTTTTCTTTGCCTTAGTTGATTGACAAAGACCTTGATTGTTTGTCTCATCAGCAGGGAGGGTACAAACTGTGGTCCTAATCTTCTAGTTCATTACTTTGTAAATGTTGATCTGAATTTTGAGAAGATCTCTTTGGGAAGATATTGCACATAGAAAATTGTAAATTGAGGCATAAATAAAACCGACCTGACCACCTCATTTTGAGGAAGCTGCTGGAGGGAGCATCTTACTTCCTTTTAGCTGTAGTCTTGAAGGACTTGCTAAATCCTAAGATAAGAACCAGGAGTGAAATAAACCATGTATTCAGCTGCAGTACTTCCTTGTTTGACAGCTGTATTTAGGTAAGAAAGATATGTTTCCAACAATTGCCTGTTATTTTGTTATTATTAAGAAATGCCTGTCTTCTGAATTCCAGTTTTACCTGTCCTGTGATGAGCAAAAAGCAGAGCATCAGTTGCCTGCACAGTTGAATCCAGACAGCAGCCAGTGGCTACTGTCCTGCTTCCAGCAAGAGGGCCACTGCCAGCCCTCTGCCACCTCCCTGCTCTGCAGCCACCACTCCTCCTGCTTCCTTGATGCTTGTCCCACACTCCTTCCCACTTTCAATGCATCTCAAACCCTCAGCTCTCTTTTCCTCTGCATCCCTGAGGAACAGGAGACACAAGAACTGCTGCTGAACAGTTTCAACCAAAATGGCAGTAGCATCTCTGAGGACTTGCAACAAAAAGATACCTCTCAAACGCCTTTTTGGAGTCGCAGCACCCAGCAGTGCAGGGGGAGTCTCCCAGGTCAGCAGATGAGAAAGAAAAAATGGACAGTCTGAAAAAATCCTCCCATTTGGATTTTGGTAATGTATTAATGTGCTGCTTTTCCTTGGTGAAAAAGAACCAGTGAAATCAGGGACTGGAATTAAAATTCTGCTATATATTAAGTGTTTTGCACTTGTCTTTACTTTAAGGTCTCCCAAGGCTAAACAACCCCAGCTCCTTCAGCCTCTCCTCATAGGAATTCCCTCGAGATCCTTACTCTGGAGAAGAGAAGGCTCGGAGGTGACCTTCTTGCTCTCCACAACTCCCTAATAGGAGGTTGTAGACATGTGGGGGTTGGCCCCTTCTCCCAGCCACTAGTGAAAGGATAAGAGGAAATGGCCTCAAGCTGCACTGGGAGAGGTTCACCTTGGATATCAGAAAAATTCTTTCCCTGAAAGGGTGGTTAATCATTGGAACAGGTTGCTCAGGAAGGTGGTGGAGTCACCATCCCTGGAGATTTTCAAGAAACAACTGGACGTAGCACTCTGTGCTCTAGTCTGGTTGACAAGGTGGTGATCAGTCAAAGGTTGGACTCAATGATCCTTGACGTCTTTTCCAACCTTAATGATTCTACAGTTCCAAATCCTAAACTCTGAAAAAATGATTGCATGCCCTAATTTTCTTTTTACCTGTCCTTTATAGTGTAAACCCAGCTGTTCTGAAGTGAAGAACAGATGTCAGTATCTCCACAATAAGCTGTCTCATACTGGGAGATTAATATGGGAATTTGACAAACAGCAGGCGGAATCCTGGCACCAGCTGCTTGCTTCAGCCAGGACACATCTGTGAACTGTGGGTTGTTTATTAAAAACTGAAGATTAGATCCTTTGAGATTATTTATGTTAGTATTACACTTTTGCATTAAATGTTAACTTCTTTTGTTGGGGATTGTGTTGTTGCTTATATCATAATTGGAGCGGCTTTTTTCTGGTTCTTTTCTTTCTTCACTACTTAAGTTTATCCATGGAAGTAATTTTTTCAGCAGATGTTGGAGAGCCAGTACCTCTACTATGAAGTTGTTTACATTTTAAAAAAATTCTGTATCAAATTGAAATACTCCAGGATAAATATAAGGCTGTTTTCTGACCTGTCTCATTAATGAAAACTCTTTGGCTTAAGTGGTAGAAGCTATAGAAATTTGTGAAAGAACAAACAGGATTTTGGAGGATTAAAGAGGCAGAAACTCACCCGTGCAACTTCAGCCCCCACTGCAGAGGTTGCCTTAAGGTATTTGCTTGTGTCCATTTACTGCTGTTAAATAATTCACAACACTGCTTCCCACCTAGTTGAAGCCCCTGGTAAATCCTGCGTGTGGAGGTGTGTGCTGGTCCTGTGGGAATGAGAGGATATGTGGGTGTGAGCAGGTGTGAAGGGGAACAAAACAAAGCTTCTGCTCTCAGTGAGCCAAACATTCAGGGTAAAACCACTGACGAGTGTTGCTGAAGGTTTTTCCTATAAAATTGTTACTTCAATTGAGAAAGATGAGAGCATTTCCATTGTGTGATTTTTCAGCTTTAGGAATATTAGGGAATATTAGGAATATTAGGGAAATCATACTTTGCAGAAATGAAACATGTCTAGTCCTGGGACAAGATCATAAATTAAACATGTAGGTACCTATTTATACAACGCTAACAAATAATTTTTGAAGGGAGAGATGCAAAAAAGCCATTGCCTAGATGAAAGATTTTTTTCCTGGATGCCAGGAATATAAAAAAGAACAGACCTATTTAACTATAAACCACTGTGATGACCAAATAGCACAAACTTTCATTTCATGCAGTTTTTAAAGTTTTTTTTAATGTAAAGCATTGTTTACTTTATTCTGTGAAAACACAGGTTATTTGGCCAAAACTGAGCCAACTCTGCATGTCTCCCTGTGTCTGGATTTTCAAAGTGCTGCCAGTTGAAAAGGGAAGCATTATGTTTACAAACCTGATTTTGGAGGTTTTTTCCTAAAATTTTGGTAGTATTGCTAGTACTTTCCAGCATCAAAACAACCTGTTGTGTAAAACAGAAAATTTTTACTTGCAAGAAAACCTGTGTTCAGGTAACAGGGATCAATGGCCTTAAATCTGTGGGCTCAAAGGCTTTGTATTCCTGAAGATAGAAGGACAGGCAAGGTGCAACCCTTCTTGTTGCATGACAGGGACATGTGTGTTACCTCCTTGAAACCAGGTTGCCCTTGGGTCCTGGGGGTTAGTGCAGTTGTTTTGAATTCCAATTTTCAACAGCAAAAGGAAAATAAGTCTTCCTGTGCAGAGCTGCATCTTTTGAGTCAGCCTGACTTGGATCCTGAGCACAAATGAAACCATAAATCTCACTACCAGCTACACAAAGAAGCTCAACAAAACAAACATGGATGAAAGGGAGACAACAGCTCTTTCCAGTTGTCTGAAAGAAAACACAGGTTAGGAGGATAGGTTTCCAGTCTTTCTGGGGTTTGACAGAGAAAAACTATGTCCAAATATTTACTTTTTTTATTCATAGATATGCTCTAAACTGTTAGTTGAAGCAGCTCACCAGCCTGCTCTAAAGTCTTAGGTTCACATTGTCAGTGGTCCAAGTAGTACTCAAAACTTTGGAAGATGTTTTGTAAAACACATAGACAAGTGTTGGAGGCACAGTGTTTCAACATTTTTTAAACAGAAATTGGGTTAAAGTGTTGCATTGGAAACTTTCCCCATTTGTTAGTTTGTTTTACAATAGTAATGACACAACCAGTCTTTCTAGAGACACAAATGTTGATTTCTGCACAGACTTATGTTGAGTTGAAGTCTAGTTCTTTCCCTGAGTTTACTACCATTTATTTCTTTACCCTATGGGGGAGAGGTGTGATCAGCCATTCCATAAGCTTCTTTTGGGGAGGGATATGAAATTGACTGAGGGAAGACATTTGGGAACAATAAAACAGGACCCATGAATCCCCCTTCCTTACTTGGAGAGTATTTCATAACTTCCTCCATTGTCTCCATGCAAAATCTGTTAAGCACCTGTATCGGGGAATGTGGATGTTTTCTCTTCTGGTCTGCGTTTGGCCCAACCACCTGTGAAAGTTTTGTTTCCTGCCAAGTAGTGGGAAAACAAGGCCTGATAAGCGAGCACTTCGTCCTTGAAGACAGTACTTCGTGTAAACTGAAAATTAATTGGTATCTTCCTATCGGCTGATGGTCCTCCAAGGGCACTTGAAGGAGAAAGTGAAGAGGAGGGAGATGAAGTAAGCCCCCAGACTCATTTAGGGAAGACCCCTCCAGGTGTATCACGCAGGCGCGGGGGAATTCCAATGTACACACAGGTGCGCAGAAGGGACATCACTGACATAACGGGGGGAGGGACAGAAGCCTCTGGCTGGGC
>VYXB01004808.1:103440-137045 GCA_013397135.1 Pachyramphus minor | reverse complement strand
CCTCTGAGCAAGGCCTGTCTCACCCACGGCTGAGGGACCTGAAGAGCAGCCAGTGCTGTGCCCTTGGCTCTCCAGGAGACAGCACATCCTCTGTCCCTACCCAGGGTGGGCATTTCCTGTGGAGATCCTATAAATTTGTGGAGATCCTCAGAATTTGTGCAGCTCCTGTTGTTCATCCCTCCCTGCCTGGTGGGTGTAACAGACCCTGCCAGGCTGGGAGACCCTTTTCCCTACTCCTCTGGGGTTCAGGGCTGGAGGATTCACCTTTCCACACTTGGCTCAAGTCCACTGACCCCATGTCCCTATAAAATAATAATTAATAATAATAATAATAAAGCAACACTTCAGCTCTGAACCCTCTGCCACACCTCCAGACCCTATTGGATATAAAACACCCCTTTGATCCCTCACCCCATGTGAACACGGAGAAATGAGTTCTCCAACTCCGAGACAGGAGCAACTGCCTGACTGCAGCAGATCACACTCCTTTTGCAATGGGTTCTCTCATCCTTTATTTGAAATTAAAACAATGCTTAACCTTGATAATTTGTCATTTAGGCTTCTGAGGAAAAAAAGGCTGGGGAATAAATCGTTTGCTCCAGCGTGAAATTGGATAAATCTGAGTTGAATCACAGGGTGTTACTTACAGAACAACAGCAAATGGGGTGTGTGGTTTATTGTTAAACAAGAGCAGAGCTCTGGAAATGAGGTTAAAAGTGAGGCTGTCAAGGGTGCCTTGTGCAGCTGTTTCCCTGGCACAGAAGAAAACTGTGTTAAAGAGGAATTAGGAGGGAGCATTTATCAATTATTGATGGGAAATAAGCCTCTCAAAAGGAGTTGGAGGCAAGCGGAAGGATCAGGTCAGAAAAAAAAAACCCAGAAAAATCAAAGAAATTCCAGCTTCTTGGAATGTTTGAAGACTTCCAGTTTATGAGCCCTCTCTCCATCCTTTCTGGTACTTCAGGACCAAATTTTTCTGGAGCACTGGGGAGGCAGGAACACAGTGAGAGGGACAAGAACTGGTGGGAGCTCCCTGGGTGGGGAGGAAGACAAGATCTCTCTGCTTTCCCCAGAGCTTCTGCTGCCTCTTGGTGCTGTTTGCTCCATAAATCAGCTCAGAAGTTCCCAGGCTGCACAGAATTTGGGATATGAGCAGATTTAAAACATCTTTTAGGAGTTTTCCAACAGTGTTTTACAGTTTTTCTTCCACCTGAGGAACAGCTTGGTGCCAGCCCTGCCTGCCAGGCCTGGAGGGGAGGGCAAGATTCTTTATTGGTTGATTACACTTTTTAAAGTCCTCCTTTTCTTCTTTTTTTATAACACACAAACCCACAGATTTGCAATATGAGCTCATTTAGAATAAATCCCTTTTAAAGCACAGGCAAAACAATCAGGCACAGACCTTCCACACCCTCAAATAAAGAAGTTTAGCCAGTGTACAAATTTATGATACAAATAAAATAATCAAATAAAAAGAAATAAACTAAAAGAAATGATAGTTGTTATTATGGAAGTTTGATATAGTGCATTTTAAAAAGAAACCTGTGGGGGGGGACTTCCCACATGACAAGTGTACCCAGTGAGATGTGAGACAAAAAGAGACAATTTTTTAATAATTATATATTGCATGTCCTGAACCAACCCACTCTCATAATCTGTGAGAAAATACGAAGTCACTGTGGTAGTGACAGCAAATTTTGGGTCCCAGGTGACACCCATGGCAGGGCCATTCCCTGCAGGCAGTGCCAGGGAGAAGCTGCAGCCACATTTAGAGACCAGGGAGCCACAGGATGATGAATTCTATGGATACAGCAAAACTCCCTCCGTGGGAAGTGCTCAGGAGCACAGGCAAGGAGAGGGTTGCTTTGGAGACACATCGTGGTCAGACACAGCACCTCAGCCATTTCAGCCTCCACACAGTGGTTTTTTTGCACAGGAAGTTGAACCTTGGAGCAGGGGAAGAAGTGGGTACTGAAGGTCCTGTGTGTCAGCACTGGAATCCTGCAACTCAGCTTTAATTCCTGGAAAAATAATTAAAGAAAGTAGGACCTGGAAAAGAAGTGGAGGTGAGTAAGAGTCAGCCTTGATCATCAGAAACAAATCATAGAAAACTCATTTAATTTTCTTCGGAGGTAACTGAGCTTCTGGACAGTGCACAGGCAATACATTTTATCTGCTCTCTTACAGCAGCACTTTTAACTCTCTTGCTCATTAAATCCCCATAAACAAGCTAAAGAAATTTGTGGGAGATGAATCCACCATCTGGGGACTGAGAACTGGGCAGCAAAGCAGGATTAGAGAGCAGCTACCAGGAACTTTTTCAGCCTGAGGCAGCTGATCCATAGGCCCTTCCCTGGGCCTTGGGCCATTCAACATCCCTCTCCAAGAGCTGGACTAGAGAACACAAGGTGCTCATGCCCCTGGCATTTGGTCAAGGACTGAAAAGGACTTTAAATGACCTTGAGACAAGGAAAAAGACCAAAAAACCCCTCTAGTCCAAGTTCAGTAAGGATGATGTAAAACCCCCCTTTTAGGTGGATCCAGCTGGAGATGGGAGACGAGAGCACACAAAGGTGGGATAAACCCCACCCCGAGGGAATTGTCCTGGCTGTGTGCAGGGCTCAGACACCAGGACTCTCCACCAGGAAGAGGTCCAGCAGGGACACTGTGCCCAGTTTGGAGTGCTGGACTACTGGAGAAATCCAGAATTGTCCAGAGGTAACCTAAAATCTGATCTGATGAACTGGGATTGTTCAGCTTCTGTGGCATCATAGAACGGTTTGGGTTGGAAGGAACATCAAAATCATCCAGTTCCACCCTCTGCCATGGGCAGGGACACCTTCCACCAGCCCAGGTTGCTCCAAGCCCCATCCAACCTGGCCTTGGACACTTCCAGGGATGGGGCAGCCACAGCTTCTCTGGGCACCCTGTGCAACCCTCACAGCCAAGGATTCCTTCCCAATATCTACTCTAACCATATTTTCATTTTAAAGCCTTTTCCCTGAGCCAAGGACTCTCTGCCTGTATAAAAAGTCCCTCTCCCTCCTTCAGGCACTGGAAGGGGCTCTCAGAGCCTTCTCCAAGCCTTCTCTTCTCTAGGTGAACACCTCCCTGGCTCCACAGCAGAGGGGCTCCAGCCCTTGGAGCATCCCCACGGCCCTTTGGTGAAGAGAAGGCAATCCTATATTCAGACTTGGAAAAGGCTGCTGTAAAGTTGGGCCCTGGGCCATGTCCTTGGTGGCCAAGACATGTTCATCCAGTGGTATAATCACAACACCTGATAAACTGCCCAGGGAAGATCTTAATCCATGATGAAAGTGTCCAGGAAGAAGCTGGTCAAGAGGTAGAGCTGCTTTTATCTTGGGAAAGGGATGGCACAGGTGGCTGAGGTCTGTGGGATGCTGTGCAACCATGGCTGTTCCCTTCTTTAAAATGCCAAAGTCCTGGAGCTGACCCTGCATCTGCCCTGAGGTGGAGTGAAAAGAGCTGAAGAGCACCACAGGACACAACCTTTCATTGCTCATTCCTGAGCCAACGAGCCACACAGGTTTTGTGAGTGCCCTGGGTTGTCCCAGGTCCCTCACGTGTGTTCACTGAAACCAAGAGAGCAAATGTTCACTTCCAAACCAGGGCAAGCTCAGCTCGTGCTCCATGTTGAGCTTTTGAGGGAGTAAGTGACCCCACACCTCAGCCCCTGCTGTTGCTGGCACCATCCCTCCTGGTTGGCTCCTGGGAGGAAAACATGGGAATAGTCTTCCACAGGCACACAACAAACCCCATTCCCTGCAGCAGAGAATGGGGACAAGCCCCTCAGCCCCCCAGGAGCTGCTGCAGGGCAGGACAGCTGTGAGCTGTCTGACCCAGCTGTCCCAGGGTCCCCAGGAGCTACAGGGTGGAGAGCGACTGTGACTGATGGAGAGGTGACCCCTGCCACTAATGGACAGCTGACCCCTGTGACTGATGGAGAGGTGACCCCTCTCCCTGAAGGACAGGTGACCCCTGACCCTGATAGACAGGTGACCCCTCTCCCTGATGGACAGGTGACCCCTGCCCCTGATGGACAGGTGACCCCTGCCACTGATGGACAGGTGACCCCTGTCCCTGATGGACAGGTGACCCCTGTCCCTGAAGGAGAGGTGACCCCTCTCCCTGATGGACAGGTGACCCCTGTGACTGATGGANCTGATGGACAGGTGACCCCTGTCACTGATGGGCTCCTTCTGAAGGGCTGAGTCCCCAGATCTCCCAGGCAAGTCTGACCAAGCCCTCAAAGCTCAGCTGCAACCTCTTAAAGGACGGAATGGTGTATGTGCCATTAAGGCTCCTGGTATTTTCTCCTCTTCCAGGGACAATCAGGCTGGACACCTGCTGTGCACAGTCATCCCTGAGTTATTTGCAATTACTTTGCCATGTTGGGCACTGACCCATAAAACCCAACAGCATTAACTTGCTGTGCAGTCAGAGCCTGGCCACACACTGCTCCAAATTCCCTGAAAACACGACTTTCCAATCCATGCCCACTGGTGCCTCCTGTGCCATTCACACTCTGAATGCTCACCCAGGTGTTGCCAATGGGTTTAGTTCAAATTTGTGTAAGTCTTGCTTCCCTGTCCTGCCTAATCCCCCTGCAACAGCTGAACGTGTTTCCTTCATGCCACATTTACTGTTCCAAGGGGCATCCCAGGTAATTCTGTGCTTGTACTCCTTGGATAGAGGTGCAGCCACTTCTCCTGCCCCATCATTGCCTCAGGTTAACTCTGTGCTTCAGGCAGTGGTGGAACTGTGAAAATTAAGGGGCCACAGAGGTGGTTGGACAGGTTTCTCTAAAACAGAGCTGGGAAAAATCTGCAGGGAAAAATAACCATTTCCTTACCTCATTCCCTCCTGACTATGAGCAAGCTTTGTGCTGAATCTTCCCTAAAAATTGCTCTGCTGGGTTTTAGCAAAAATATAACAAAAAGATATTCTGGACAGTGAAAAATTATGTGGAAATTACTTCACAGGTTGTGGCCTAGGAGCCAAATTTAGGAAGAGCTGCCCAGCTGCTCTGAAATGGTGCCAACCCCTGGAGTGAAGCTCCACGTTTGTGGCATCTTGGTGATTTCATGGCAAGTCTGGAAGTGGTCAGGAGGGAAAAGGTTTTGCTCTTCCACCTCTTCATCTGAGCTGGACAAAGCCATAATATCATGGCAATGATACATCAGAGTGTCCAAGCAAAGGTAGGGATGGGAGAATGTAGAACCATCTGGTTCAAGGCTGTCTAAGGAACAAGGTGCATAATTCCAAGGGGACCTGATGGTAATACCTGCTCCAGAGGGCTCCTGCTTGCTCTACAGCTTCCACAGGTTTGCTCTGGAGCAAAGCAAAGCTCCAAGCCCACGTGACAGTTTGCCTTGTCTGGGACACCCCTTTGCTGCTGAGGAAACTCAAGGGTGTTTTAAGCCTCCAAAAAAGTGAATTGTGCACAGAGAAAAGGTGTTTGTGTGGCACTGAAGTGCCTTAATCCTGTCTGCTCTGACTGTGCTCCAGCTCCTCCCAGCCAGGGACTGGCTCTTCTGGGTGAGCTGTGAAACCTCAAACTCACTAAAAGACCTCTAACAGAGACATGACCTAATCCTGACATCACTCAATGGGAAGAGTGAACCCAGTGTTTTAGGAGAAGGTCCTAAAGCATTTATTCTCTTGAACCGTCTGTGCCAATTAGAAGTAGCAAACTCTGAGAACAGGAGAGAATGATTATAAAACCAGTGTGCTTGGGAAGTCAGAGCAGCCAGCACAGTCAGTGCTCAGCTGCCAGGCTTGGGAGGAGGAAACATGGGAATAATCAAGAGAACAAGCAAGAATAAAGCCAAATGTTCCTTTAAGACCACAGGAAAAGGATCAGGAATTTGGGGTTTCACAGCCAGGACACATAAGATTGGCACAAGTGTAACTGCTCACTCCAGGATTTTGGTGGCTTCCTGACCTTTGCATGATTCCAGAATGGAAAACCAGCACATTCAGGGTGTATTTAAGGAGGGCAGAGTTGAGGGACCTACAGGGTCAAGCTGTGTGACCTCCTGTGCAGGGAGAGCATAGGACTGTTCTGTACCCCTGTGTCTGTCCCACCTGCTGACCCCAAAACACTGCACAGCATCTTCACCGGGTATCTGACAGGGGTTTCTCACTGAACTCCCTCCCAGCAGGGACAGAGGTCAAGAGTGGGATAGAAAGTGAAACAAGACTTCAGGGAGTGAAAATGGAGCAGCTGGGCACCCCCAGGGCTGTCACTGTGTCAAGGGCAGGGTTTGACTGACTCTGAGTCTTCCAACAGCAGCTGGACTCAGGGATCAGCAAGTCCCAGCTCAGCAAAACACAGCTCACATCCAGGACTCCAGATGGACTTGCTTCCTCTCTGGAAGTGAGTCCATGACAGTCCCCATGTCTCTGCAGCCTCTGCAGGTTGGACTCAGCTAAACACAGGCATCTGCTGCCATTTGGGATGCCCTGGGATATCCTGCTGCTCTTCCAGCTGTCTTCCCAGAAAGGCAGTCTCCTGAACATACTGTGACCTGTCTGGCATATGTCTTGCTTACTCCAGGATTCCTGAAAAGGCACCAGACCCCTGTGGTAACTCAGCCCCTCAGTGACTCAGTCACAACACAGGAGAGTCAGTCCCAGCTCCGGTGGAGCAGATGTTTGGCTCTAAATCACAAATGTTTATCATATATTTACTTGGCCTTTCTACACTGCACGGTGTCACCAGCAGAGCTCCTCAGGGGTGTTCAGGGCTCTCTTTTTCCATTGAACATACTGTCAGCAGCTTGAAGGCAGCTCAGTGCTGTGGAGTGGCAGCTGAAATCAGCTTCTGTGGCTCTCATGACCTTGGAGATGACATTTAACCTCTCTGTGTTCCTGACAAGGAGGATGGAGATGAAGAAATATGAGACTTCCCTACTTCATGTGCTGCAAAGCAAAGTTCTTGGAGGAAGGGGTGAGCTGTGGGAACAATCCAGGTGGCAAAGGGGGGGTCACCCTTGCTCTATGAAATGGTTCCTTGATGGATTGACCTCATCAGAATTAAAGGCCAAAAGTGCCTCACTGCAGCTGGAGTATCTCTTCCACTCTAAAGAGAGCAAACACTGATCCCCCTTGAGCTCTGTTTCCAGCATCAGTAGCTGATACACCTCGTGCTGACCAGAAAAGAGACATGAGCTTAGTCCAAAGCTGTATGGAAATGACAGCCAGAAACTCTCAGAGCTCTCATTTGGGAGCTAATTTACTTTCTGCTGATGCTGCAGCAAAACCCACCTCCCACAGGCAGAGCCATAAGTTCTGTCAGGCTGAGTGACCTCTCACGTCTCTGGGAAACATAAATATTGTATAAAACATTCCTCAGAGCCCCCAGTTTTTGAGACACACAGCAATCTGTGTGTGCACAGCTCACAGTCAGACATGCCCCTGACTGAAGGTCCAGGGCAGTGGCTCAGGACGGGTCTTGGTGGGGCAGAAAAAGTGAGAAATTCAAACAGGGAAACTGCAGAATAGAACAGAACGTTTTTGCTAAAGTTCTACATGGGAATAAATAACTTCATGAGACTTTGAAGTGCACAGAAAGGAGGTGGATCAACTGCAAGACATGCAGTGACATTATTGACATTTCACTGCCTTCTAGGAAATCCTGGCATTTTATTAGTTATCTCTTCCTAAAAGGAGACCTCACACGTTTACTACTGAAGAGTTGTTGCTCCCAAAAGAATGAACTATTGCTGTCACATTCATTTAAGCTGCCACTGTTGTTGCTGAAAGGTTTTAATCATGTGCCTCAAGTTCAGTAGGGGAGCAAAACCCTAAGCCCAGCTCTGGTTAAACACTCCTGGAACTGATCCACACACTGTGTCTTAGACAGAGACAGGAGGATCATACAGTCCTAGAATGGGCTGGAAAGGACCTTAAACATCATCCGGTTCCACCCCCTGCCATGGGCAGGGACACCTTCCATGGAAACACCCCAACAGATGGTGGATTTTCCTTCTGAAACTTTGAGTTTCTCTGGACTGGCTCTGATGAGCTCCAATAAACAAAACCCGAGGGAGGTGAAGATTGAACACCTGAGATCTTAAATTTATGGTCCTTCAAAGACATGTTGGAGTAAGCAGGAGATATGGAGGAGAATAACAAAGACATCACAGCCTGAGAGTTGGAGACTCCCTGTCCAAGGAAGAGTGATAAGAGAACCAAAAAATGTGGACAAACTAGCCAATAAAAGATAGCAGACTAATTATTGAAGAGAATTGTGGAACTTAGAACCAATGAACATTAATTTTTTTTTTTTGCTAAAATGTATAAATATATGCAAAGTCTTGAAAGGACTCATTTGTAGCTGGAATGATTTGCTCCCTAGCTCTGCCCAGAATAAAGGAATGCCTGGCTCACTAACACTTAAAAGATGGGGTTGGATGGTTTAATTTCTTCCTGACGATTTTTGTGACTCTCTGAGCAGAGCTGGGTCACTCCAGGCTGTGCAGACCCCGTTGAACACAACTCATATCCACCCAGACTGGAGGCTCGGGCTGCTGAAACAGGATCCTGCCACCATCACTTTCTACTGCAAGGACCGTAAATATCCAGGGATTTCTCCTTGTCTGGTAAGTAATACCCCTCTAAACTGACCTTGACAGATCACACAGAGGCAGTAATGGAGCATCATAATCAGGGCAGTGTGTTGTGTGCGCTGGGAATTGAGAGCTTCATTAAACACGAGACAGACATTCAATTAAAGCAGGGCAGACAGGCAGTGCAGGGCAGGGGGGCAGTGTGACAGTGTCGCAGGGCACTGGCTCTGGGCAGGGTGCTGAAGCCTGACTCAGGCTCCCAGACATGATTTTAAAATAGACTGAGCCACCCCAGAGGAGCTGCCCCTCCAGAGGAAAGCTGGTCATTGAGAGAGTCACAGAATCCCAGGATGTGCTGAGCTGGAAGGGACCCCCAAGGATCACCCAGTCCAACCCTCAGCCCTGCACAGGCCCAGCCCCAGGAGTCACCCCCTGTGCCCCAGAGGATCATCCAAACCCTCCTGCAGCTCTGGCAGCCTTGGGGCTGTGCCCACTGCCCTGGGGAGCCTGGGCAGTGCCAACCACCCTCTGGGGGAAGAACCTTTTGCTGAGATCCAACCTGCCCCTGCCCTGACACAGCTCCAGCCCTTCCCTGGGTGCTGTCCCTGGTCCCCCCAGAGCAGAGCTCAGTCCTGCCCCTGCTCTGCCCCTGCCCAGGAACTGCACTGAGCTCTCCCCTCAGAAGCCTAAAGGTGGACATTTGAGTGCAGATGCCCCAGTCTGAAGTCCCTCCCCATGCTGACATCTCGGTGGCCATGAGGAGCTGGACTGAACCCCCCCAGATCCTGCCCTCTGACTGCTGGCTCAGTTTGCACCATCCCACCCCACTGTTGTATTTGGCAGGTTGATCCTGATATTCATGGCCTGTGCCTGCAGCTCCCTCCTCTTCCCCTGCTCTTTCCCAGACTGGAGAACCCAGCACTCCTGTTTGCAGCAAATTTTACTCAAGACTAACCCCTGTTACCATTTGCAATGCTAATTTGGCAGGAATTGTGTGCACTGCTAATGGGCACTTAACGGGCTGTCTGAGCTCAGGTCCCTTTCAAGGCTGAAGTTTGCAATGATAACAAAAGCTGAAGCAGTTCACAAGGTCAGTGCAGCTGTGGCACTTTGCCAAATGACACTCTCTCCTCACTGAGAAACTGGGAAAAGTGTGGGCAAGTGAATCTTTAAAAACCACTTGGCTCTACTGATCATTGCTTTGAAGAATAATGTGCCCTGCTTTGATTTTCTTACTCTTCCTTCCTCTTGTCTGGTCTGGAGAATTTGATTGTTGGCTTGTCAGGAACAGAAGAAGCTGGGGCAATGTTGAGTTCACTCTGTTGTTTACACTCCACTTTTTGACACAGATGCCACAAGGAACTTGCTTCCCCTGGTTTCTCTTCCTTTGTATTTCAGAATTCTCTCCATTTTCCTGAGTTGGGAAGTTTAGCATCTGGTGAAGCTCTGCAATTCCTAGATGTTCAGAATGAATCAATACACAAACCCCAGTGTCCTGACTTAGGAACGGGGGTTCAAGAACAATAACAAACCTGATAAATGAATCAAATGATTGATGACACTGCCCCTCACTGTCCCCCACTGTGTCATGAAAGCTGGAGACGGACTTTGGACAAGGGCCTGGAGCGACAGGACAAGGGGCAATGGGTTCCCACTGCCAGACAGCAGGGATAGATGGGATATTGGGAAGGAATCCTTGGTTGTGACGGCTCTGAGGCCCTGGCACAGGTTGCCCAGAGAAGCTGTGGCTGCCCCATCCCTGGAAGTGTCCAAGGCCAGGTTGGATGGGGCTTGGAGCAACCTGGGCTGGTGGAAGGTGTCCCTGCCCATGACAGGGGGTGGGATGAGATGATCTTTAAGGTCCCTTCTGACACAAACCATTCCATGATTCCCTGATGACATCACCATTGGACCAGGAGAGAGAAGCAGAGCCCAACTTGCACCAGGATATGGCACAAAGAGACATTAAAGATCTCTGGATTTCCAGTATGCCCTGGGTGGGTTTTGTGACTGATCCTGCATAACTTGAGAATCACAGGTATTTTGGATGAGTTAAAGGAGCAGCCACAATCCCTTTGCCTGTCTCAGTAATTATCAGTTTACTCTGCCAGGAAGGCATCAAGTCGTACAGAAGAGGCATGAAAAATGTCCCTTTTTAAAAGAAAGAGGGGGGAAAAGGAAGAGGGAAGGCAGTGCCTCTCTCCCAGCTGCAAACTTTACTACTCTTTGCTGTCACATGCCTGCTTAAGGAGTTATTAATCCCATTAAACACCGAATAAAGACAGGATCTGCCAAAGGATATGAGCTGCTAATAAACTGTAATAACTAATTACAGTCACCTCCTTATTTTAATTTCATTTTAGATTGCCTTGGCTCCTTAATTGTCTCCAGGACTCTGTGCAGAGCCCAGGTAGCACCGACCCCCCGGGCGCTGGGACTGCCCCCAGTGCTAATTGCCTGGAGAGGTTTCACTAAATTAGCTGCAAATAGGTGTTTAAAGCCCTTGAAAATTCTCTGTCTCAGCTCTGAGCAGCCATGGAAAAGGAGATTTGGAAGCGTGAAGGAGGCTGGGAGACAGCTTTGAGATGCAGGGGGACCTGCTTGGTTTTAATGAAGTCAACAGATGGGCTCGAGGTGCTTCTGGTTTGTCAGGATGATTCAAAGCCCACAGAGGACCCTTGGGAGTCTTCCCCTTCCTCAGCGCTGAAGTTGTGCTGGAGGAATTTTGGACACCAGCTGTTCATGGTCTGGGGAACAGGACAGTCCCATCAATGTTACCCCCCAGCCCTTCTGGAGGGGTAATTTAACAACAAACCTCTGCAATTCCCCAGCAGAGGTGGGAAGAGATGATCTGCCCCTGCTGCCAGGCCTCCAGCACACCAAGAGACTGGAATTTCCTAACCACATGAGGGTGGTCAGGAAATTCCCTTTTTCCAACACATCCACTGCCCCTGGAGCTCAGCTGGAGCTGTGCTGTGGGAACCTTTGTGCCTGGTCTTGTTCTTACCTTGTCCTGTCCAGCTGATGGGCCTTCCTGGACTGACCCTGGGGTGGTTCTTGTCACTCTGAACACTCCTGATGCTCTCTGGACCATTGGCTGAGGCTGCTGCTGCTGGGGGACCTGCTCTGCTCACCTGGTTTGGGTGCTGGGGGACTGTTCCCCCTGTTCAGGGCACCACCCTTACCTGCCCTGATGCCCCTCCTGGCTCCCAGAGTGGTGCACCTTGCGGGGCAGCCCCACTCTTGATACACCCTGGCACTTGCAGATAGTTCTAGACTCCAGGAAACTGCTGGAAAAGACTTGCCCTACTGCCTGAGCAGGCAGCACCCCCCGAAATTCCTGACATGGCCCTTGTCTGTGGGCTGTGACTGGTCATCTGAGTGTCCTGGCCTTGCCTGTGTACCTGTGGGGCTGGTGCAGGGTTTCCAGGGAGGGTGAGAGTGCTCAGAGAGGAATGATGGCACCAGGTTCCTCTGACAAACATGAACCAGTGGTTGCACTCACCATCATTCACATCTCCTTTGGTCCAGAATCTCCTATTGTCCATTTTTTCCTTCTGTAAAATAGAAACAATCCCAAACCCTTATAAAATGGGATTGTGTAACCCCAGAAAAGCCCAAGGCCACCACAAACTGAACACTGTAGCAGAGATACTGGCTGACACTTCTTGGTGCTCTTCCTCCTATGAACCAGCCCTTCCTGGGCCTTCTCTCCCCCTGCAAAACAAGATGGAACCATGTTCTGGGGAGGGCTGTGTTGATATCCTGGAGAAACTCCCACTTCCCAGGTAAGGAACCGTTTTTTTCATGTGGCTTTTTTCTTTACAGAGGATTCAAGTCCAGCCAAACTGCAGTTATGTGTAGAATAGAGATATGATGTTTCTAAAAGCATCTGCCAGTGCAGCAAGACTTTGCTGCTCCCTGAGGGCCCTGCAGCACCCACTGCAGCTGCTGCCCAGAACTGGCTGCTCAGCAATGCAGTTTCAGCAATTTAGATTTCTTTCTGAGAAGTTTTAGCTGGGAAATATAATATTTTTTGGTCTATCTTCCTGCAAAAGAAATGTCAGAACCTCTGTTGGGCAAGGAAAGCTGCTCTGCTGGAGCAGGAACTCCACTGTCTGAGCGGTTCATGGGACAGGGAGAAGGTCAGGCTGGGGTGGGAGGTCCTTTCCCTGAGCTTGTGCCCCTGGGGCAGCAGATGATCAACAGCAGGTGGGACTCAATGATCCTCATGGGTCCCTTCCAACTCAGCACGTTCTCTGATTCTCTACTATGATTTTCTGTGGTTCACAAGAGTGAAGGAAATGCTGCCAGTAAGAGTTTGGAGAACACCAGGATAAGGTGAAGGACTCAGACCAAGCCAGGCTGTGCAGGACTGACACAGCCTGAGCTGTGAAGGAGGCAGGAGCCCAGGGACCAGCAAAGCCCACAGTGGCCTTTGCCCACAGCTGCTGATCCCAGCTCCCCTGCATCCTGCATCACCACAGGGGCAGCAGCTCCAACAGCCTCTGCAGCCTTGGGAGAGCAGGGAGAAGTCTCATTCATGATCCATTGGTGAGGGTGAGAAACTCCTGAGACCCTGGGGTGAAGAGCTGGGTGGGTATGTTCCTGTCATGCAGGAGTGTGGAAGGAGAGCCCTGCAGTTCCACCTCCCTGGGCAGGGGCAGAGCAGGGGCAGGACTGAGCTCTGCTCTGGGGGGACCAGGGACAGCACCCAGGGAAGGGCTGGAGCTGTGTCAGGGCAGGGGCAGGTTGGATCTCAGCAAAAGGTTCTTCCCCCAGAGGGTGGTTGGCACTGCCCAGGCTCCCCAGGGCAGTGGGCACAGCCCCAAGGCTGCCAGAGCTGCAGGAGGGCTTGGATGATCCTCTGGGGCACAGGGGGTGACTCTTGGGGCTGGGCCTGTGCAGGGCTGAGGGTTGGACTGGATGATCCTTGTGGGACCCTTCCAGCTCAGCACATTCTGGGATTCTGTGACCCTGGCAGGGAGGCAGCACACCAGAGCTCTGTGCCTGATATTCCTGTGGCAAAGGACACCCCACCCCCCCCCAAGTGATGGGAAGGCTTGGCAGGGTGGAGAAAAGCTACAGACATGGCTGGTTCCAGGCTCATCCTGCAGCTGAGACATTCCTGCCTGGAATGAGGCTGAGCCATTCCTTGGAGATCAGGCTGAGCCATTCCTGCCTGGAATGAGGCTGAGCCATTCCTTGGAGATCAGGCTGAGCCACTCCTGCCTGGAATGAGGCTGAGCCATGGGCTGGGAGCAGTGAGCAGAGCTGAGGGGACCATCAGGGTGGCAGAGGAGTTGGGACAGCTTGGGCTGAGGCTCCAGGGAGCAGCAGCCTGGCTGTGGAGCTCAAGGAAGGGTCTCCAGAGCTGTGGGCACCAGCACACTCCTGCTTTCTGGGTACCTTCAAATCCCCCTGAACTCAGGGCAAAAAGTTACCGGAGAAATAAAGTGCAATTAGAAAGTGCAAATATAGGTGACCCAGTTCCAGTGTGTCAGCAGAGCCCTGAGAAGTCTCTCCCTCCATCAAACACCATTCAAGCTGTCAGAACATCTGACCAATATCACCCTGGAGATCAGGCTTTCATGCAAGAACTCTTCATCCTAACATTTCCTCTACACAAAAGAGGCTTGGGAACATGTGGCATCTTCATCCACACACTCCCCTGGAGTTTCTGTTTGAGTTATAACCCTCCTGCTGTCCTGCTGCAGGGGTTCTGTTAATGATTTAGCCTGGAGCACTCTCTGAGGTGCCCAGAGCTGCTGAACATGGAATGGAAGAGGCACAGGAATATGGAGCCATCCTTGGAATGGGGCATGAGGGGCATCTCCTCTGGTGTGGGTACCTCTGGTGCAGATATTGCTGAGCACAGAGCTTTGAGTGTCCCAAAGGACATCACCATTCCCAGGGTGTGACTGGTTTGACACATAAAAACAATCAATCAATCAGTCAGTAGCTATTGGTTTGTGTGGCTGGTGAACTCCTGCACACTCTGACAGGTGTCACCCACATCCCACAGCCATGGCAGGTCTGGCAGGAATCACCTCTAATCCAGGTTTGGAGGGATACAGTGACATTTCTGTTCCAGAACTGCTGTGCTTTTCCCCCCACTCCAGCTGCTGTCACACAGCATTAGCTTCCTGCAAGTCCTAAACTGTGTGTTATGTCTAAGAGGGGAAATAGGAAAGAGCATAAGCTCTGGCAAGATACTTGTAAAATCATAATAAGGCAGGCCAAGAAATATTTCTAGGAACAACTTGCTAACTGGGTAAGAAATCCTAACAAATCCTTTTGAAACACATCAGCAGCAGGAGCACTGCCAGAGAATCTTCAAGGCCAGTAAATGAGTGAGGCATGAAAGGAGCAGCTCGAGGAAGATAAGGCTGGAGCAGAAAAGCTAAATGAATTCTTCATTTTGATGTTTGCTGTGGAGGAGCTGAGGAGAATCTGAGCAGTGGAACTTCTCCTTACGGGTTATGAATTGGAGAAGCTGCCTCAAATTAACAAAATGAGTTGTTTGAAATCCCCACAGGGTTTGGAAGTGGCAGGGTCAGGGATAAATATGATAAAAAGTAAAAGCATTGGCATTTATCAGGGAAATCTGACTTGCACATCCATTAGTGCTCTTTAAAGGAGAAAATCTGCAGAAGGATGACACATGGATCACCCAAAATCTTTCAACAGCATCAAGCAGAAGTAGATGCAGAACTCAGAAAATCCAGGGAACAGCAAGAAGGATGTTCCAAAGTGCCCTGTGATCTCCACAGGGGGAAGGGGGAGCTAAAGGAAGCTCTTCCATCAGGAAAAAAATATCCTGGGAGATACAGGGTGAGTCCTCAAGACTGTGAGTGGCACAAAACAGACGAATAGGGCACTAAAAGTCTGTTTCTTATTACCCCAGGCCAAGAAGGAATAATTTGTAACACATCAGCAAGTGAGGGGGAAAGAAAAAGGTCTATTTTCCATTCAACCTATAATTAAACTGTGGAATTCTTTACTACAAGATATTTTGAGGACTCAAGTGGTGCATGAATTCATGAAGCAATTAAAAGCTTATGAAGTTCTGTTAAATAGTAATTTATATTCTCTTGCTCAGAAACTCCCTGAATTAGAGACTGAAAGCAAAGTGGAGGATTTAGGGGAAGCCTATAATAATGAAATGCTTTAATTATGAACTCTGACTTCTCCTAGACATGGGTACAAGGGGAGAGGGGCTTTTCTTCAAAGCCAAGGCACATTTCTTTCCTCCTTGTGCTGCTCCTGAGCACTGAGCTGAGGGATGTGAGCTGGGAGTGCAGGAACCACAGCCAGGAAACCAGTCCTACATCAAGAGTAGCTTGCAGAGATTTCCCTTAAGAGCAGGAAATTAATACAGATTGTTGTAAAACTGCAGAAATAGTTCACTGGTGTGAGAAAGGAACACACATCACACTCAGCAGAGATGTGCCCAGCAAATTCTGGACGTGGTTGGTGTCTCTGAGGAGTGATGGAGACTTGGTTTTACATTCCATCTGTTCCATCCCATTTGCTCCATGAGGTGGGAGATACAACCAATACCCTGAATGTTTTCTGCATCAGCCATTTGGATTTCACAGCAACCATCAACTCAACCCCACCACTAAACCATGTCCCCAAATGGACATGTATTACCCTGAAATACTGACTTACTTTGGCACCATCACAAGGAAATCCAAGGTTTTTCCAACACCTTCCCAGGTCAGGGTAGGAAAACTCCAGTGGTATTTGTACTTCATGGATAAAGTGAAGTTTTGCACAAGAACTCAGATGATTGGAGAGGGGCCCAGGTTATTTGCCAAGGAAAATCAGGAGTTTGGATTCATCCCTGAGTTCTTTTTCAGCTCTTTCTTTCTGAGGCAAGAAAATCGTTATTCTGGCTGTGTGCATCAGTTTTACTCTGGCTGAAAGAGCTCCAGTTCAAGGCTCCTTTTTCATCACCTCCACAATATAATCCACTGACAGGTGTCTTTGAGAATAAACGGGGCAGTGATGAAAGCTGAAATTCAGCATGACTAGAGCCTTCTGGAGGGGAGATGATGTGATACAAGTGCTTAGATTCACTTTAACACCACAAGTGAAGAGGAACCCTCCACTGCAGTGGCTGCAGAACAATTCTGTGCTTCATCACTTCTCAGGAGAGAGAAATTATTTTGTGCCTTTTCTTTCTTGGCTGCTATTGGGATTTTTTTTTTTCCCTACAAGATCCTGAGATTTCCAGTGTATCAAGGATCTCCACCTCAAGTCTGTTTTTCTGTAGTTGTCTGTTAGTGGCCACATCTCATGAGCTCCAGCTCCTGTGTGGAGACACAGTAGTCAATCTTTGTCCATCCTCTCTGGGTAACTGGTTTTAGCCCCATCCACCACAGGCTGGGCAGTCTGGGCAGCCCCAGGCTACTCAGATGTTATGGCTGTGAAGCATTTCTGCATCTTCCACCTTCTCTGTTGCTCTTTGGGCTGTTTCCAGTTCTGCCATAATGTTTGGGAGCTCCAGGATTGCCCAGTCTGACTTAAATCCAGGAGCTCCCTCCCAGGCCACAGTGCCCAGCTCAGACCTCACCATTTTACACAGAGTGGAACAGTTTGGGTTGGAAAAGACTTTAAAGCTCATCTCATTCCACCCCCTGCCATGAGCAGAGACACCTTCCAGGCTGCTCCAAGCCCCATCCATCCTGACCTTGGACACTTTCAGGGATGGGGCAGCCACAGCTGCTCTGGGCAACCTGTGCCAGGGCCTCACTCCCCTCCCAGAGAAGGATTTCCTCCCAATATCCCATCTAACCCTGCCTTCTTTCATTTTAAAGCCATTATAAACATGTGAAAGTAGGATTTCTTTCCCTCTAGCAGGTGACTCTACAATATTTACACAGGATTTCAGGAGCCATTTTCACTGAGCAGTTACAAATCTCTGCAATTCTTCCTATTTGGCCCTTGTTCATTAAAACAACCATTATTTCCTAAAAAAAATCTCAACCCCATCAGAAAATTTCACATATTGTTCAATGGTTCTTCCAGGTTGTATAAAACTACATTTGTGAAATCGGGGATGGATGAGGGACCAACCCCAGATTTCATAAAGCTCATGGGGATTTGGCACCTAAAGACAGGGCTACCTGGGAAAAAGAGCCATCATTTATCACCCATGTCCCATTGCCAGAAAACCCCTAGAAAGCCAAAAAAAGGGGGTAGAATTCATGGCTGGTATAAAAATGTGCAGATTTGGTGATACCAGGGGCAAAGAGAATCCTTGGGAAGAGACAACAGGGTCCCTCTCCCCTTGCCACCCCGCCAGGCTCCATCTGTGCTGCTCTGACAGGATTTGGTAACTGTTATTTCACATTCAAAACCTCAATTTACCGCATTTCATGTGTGTGAAAGTGGAACATTTCATTAAAATCAATCTCTGGCACAAAGGGTTTGACACAAACAGTGGGTGGGATGTCACAGGAATCAATTGCTCTCCTTTGTTGGGGAGGATGGAACAGGGAATGGTGCCTTTGGGGTGTGACAGTGACAATTCCCAACCAGGATTATGAAAACCCCTCCAGAAACAAGTTGTCAGCGGAGGTTTCAGGGAGATGGGAAGCTTAAAAAGCGGAGCTGATTGAAAACTGGGAGTTTTTTCCCAAGGGGAATTTTGAAGTGAGACAAAATTGTCGATTGTTCTGCGTTTAAGTTTCCAGGCAACAGCTGGAAACCAAACCAGCATTTTCCTTTTGGAATAGGATGTTTTTAACTCTGTTTCCAAAAGGGAAAAGTTCAGTTTTTGCAGTGCCTCTTCCATGTTTCCTTCTGTGAGAAACAACAAACAAACAGGGAGAGCAATTGAAGAAATAATGATGTTTTCACTCATGAAAATAAAGGTTCCCAAAAAACTCCTCAGCCCTTTTGTACTTTGGAGAACCTGTTGCTTTTTCTCTGCAAGAAGGACTTTCTTCACATTGCTGTGGTCACAGGAAGTAGAGGCAAGTTCTCTCATTTCCCAGGTGGAAAAACTGGACTTCTCCAGTTGAAGATTTGGAATTAAAAACCAGAAAATCCATGAAATATTTTGCTTGGCTTCTTCCCACCGGCATTTTCAAGTTGAAATACATAGAATGGAAATTTTCATTAGTCACACTTCCTGCAGAAATTGTTTTCTAACCAATCCCCCAAACCTGAACAACAACAATAAACCTGCAGAAATCATTTCACACAAATAAAATCTGGTCTTTCACACAAATAAAATCTTGCAAAGAGATTTGTTTGAGAACAAAACAAACCCCACATAACAAAACAAAACAAAGTGGTGAGAACTTGCTGATGTGTCAGAGCCCAGGGGGGGTTTGGCTGGATCAGCTCAGTTTGGTGGGGATTGATTTGGTTGGATTTGGTCTGGAGATACTGCTGGGCTTGGAGCCTGAGGAAGGATGGAGGGAAATGAGTAACCTGCCAACCAAGATGAGCAGAGGATGGAGCAGCTCTGCTGGGAGGAAAGGGGAGAGAGTTGGGATTGTTCAGCCTGGAGAAGAGAAGCTTTGGGGTGACCTCATTGTGGCCTTCCAGGACCTGAAGGAGCTACCAGGAAAATGGAGGAGACTGTTTCCAAGGGCCTGGAGTGACAGGACCAGGGGGGGAATGGCTTCAAAATGCCTGAGGGCAGCGTTAGATGGGATATTGGGAAGAAATTCTCACCTGTGAGGGTGGTGAGGCCCTGGCACAGGTTGCCCAGAGAAGCTGTGGCTGCCCCATCCCTGGAAGTGTCCAAGGCCAGGTTGGACAGGGCTTGGAGCAACCTGGGCTGGTGGAAGGTGTCCCTGCCCATGGCAGGGGGTGGGACTGGACGAGCTTTAAGATCCCTTTTAACCCAAACCAGTCTGTTATTCTCTAAAAGTGCTGTCACTTCTTCTGTCCAGCCCATTTCTTGTCCTGCCACCTCCAGTGTCCTGCAGACTCATTTTGACACCTGCCCTCTCCAACCTCCAGCTCTTTACATCTCCACCTCCATTTCTCTCTCTCCATGCCCCATTTCCCCCCGAGCTGCTCTGTCCCACCTGCCCCATCTCACACACCCCACACCATCTCCCCTGGGGTGTCCTCTGTAATCTCCTCTCCCCGGGCACTGTCCCTGCACTGCTGCCTCCTGCTCTCTGCTCTCCTGCTCCCTCTCCCACCCCAGGCACTGCTCATTTATGAAAGGGCAGATTTTTCTCCCTCTGGTGTGTGTGGGAACCTCTCAGGCTTTGAATCCCTTTTGCTGGTGCTGGCACGAGCCAGGACATGTGTGCCTGCCCTGCTGCCACACTTGGGTTGCTGGACACATGTTGACCACAGCAGGACTCTTGAGCCAACAGCTCCATTCTTGGGACATTTACCCTTTTAAGTGCAGGCTTTGATGTCTGGCTCAGAGGGAGCTCTGGTGTTTTCTGTTTGGATTAAGCATTCAGCTCTAATAACTGCAGCAAGATTACCCACTCCAAGCTTGACAGCAGCACCCTGGGACTGTAATTATGATGTTCAGAAACAAAGCAGTGGCAGCACAAACTGCTGGGATCCTGGGCTTTGCTTTTCCCTTCCAGTGTTAACTGGGCCATACTGGGGAGAATCCTTCCCATGCCAGGGCCCTCAGGAAGACAAGGCAGGGATGTTCCAGGTGCTGTGTATCCAGAGGTCAGTTCTGTCCTTTCCACATCATGGATGCAGTTGTCTGACAGCAAATATTTCCTATGGATGGAGAAAAAAAACTGGAGCAGTTTCTTCACAGCTTCAGTTTCTTCATAGCTTCAGAGGTCACCATGGTCCTGATCATTTTTTAGGCCAGTCCTTCTTCCAGCAGTTATGTGGGATTTAGTGGATTTTTTCCTCAGAAACAGAACACTCATAGGTCAACTCCCCCTAGATAAGACCAGCAGGATTTGGGATCCAAGCTGCCTCCCGTGGATGTGGACCTTCATCATCACAGCATCGGTGAGACTGGAAGGGAGCCCTCGAGGCCATTCAGTCCAATCCCTCCCTGCTCAAGCAGGGCCAGCACAGGTTGTCCAGACCTGTGTCCAGGTGGGTTTGGAATATTTCCACATGTGGAGACTCCACAGCCTCTCTGGGCAGACTGTGCCAGTGTTCAATGACTCTCACAGTAAGAGAGCTTTGTGTGTGTGTTCAGAGGGAGTTTGATGGGTTTAAATTTGTGGTCATTGTTGGTGGGGGCTCCTGACAAGATTCTGGCTCTTACTTCATTCCCTCACACGGAACCTTTGGAAGGACATCCCTGAGCCTTCTCTTCTCCAGGATGTCCACCTCTCCAGCCTCTCCTCTTATCAAAGAAGCTCTAATTCATCGTGACAGGCCATGTTCAAAAGGAATCATTTCACCAAAGCGGCCAAGCTCCTTTTGAACCCAAACTAAAGAGGACAGAGGGAAGAAGAAAACCTTTTTGTGCTTAAGAAAGACCAGATATCAGCTCACATTTTAGTCATCATTCCTTGGTCAGTTCACTGGTGCAGGACATTATGCCACGATTTTCTCTCCAGGCTCTGACTGTCGATCTCCATTTTTGGGAACATAAAATTAGATGCTTCCCAGTCCTTTTCTTTCAACACCTTTGTCTATAAAGACATTGGAGACTCAAGATCCTACTGATCTGCAAATAAGAGTTTGTTATTACTCCCCAGGCTCAGGAGCTTTAGTGAAACATAAATATTGTGGGGAGTCAGGGATAAAAGCTGTGAGTTCACCAAGTGGGAAAGAAATCCTCCTGTCCCCCAGCCCATGCACTGGTGACCCCAGTTCTCTTCCCCTGCTCACCTTCTGCAGCTGTTTAACCTTCCTGCAGCCCTCAGGTGCCCTTTCCCACAGCAGATCATTCCCTGCCCCATGTTCCCCCACTGTTTCTTCATTCAGATGCCATGTTGTGGTCACAGATGTGTGTTCCTGGTGATGATCATGGAATCACAGAATCAATGAAGTTGGAAAAGACCTTTGAGACCATCAAGTCCACCCTGTGCCCGATGCCCACCTTGTCTCCCAGCCCAGAGCACTGAGTGCCATGGCCAGTCCTTCCTTGGACACCTCCAGGGGTGGGGACCAAGTTTTGGGCCAAGTTCTCCTCAGAAAGGCACCTCCAGCCTGTCCACGGGAGACAAACACAGACAAACAACCTGCAGCTCCTCCCTGGCCCTGGCACAAGCAGCACAGCCCCTTTTGCCCCTCCCTGCTCAGTCCTGGTTGACAGAAACCTGAAAGTCATGAATTTGAGTTGGTTTTGAACATCCCCTTGGAACTGCAATTCACTGGTTCTCTCTCTGTGCTGAGGCAACACCTGGTTCTGACTCCTCTCGTGCCTGATGAAGATGAGTGGCACCCCATGGCCTCCAAGGAATTCTCTGGGCACCATCAGAGAGGACTGAGCACAAACAGAGGTGGTTTGTGTTCATGTGGATAACAGATTATGCAGATAAACAAAGCAAATGGTGTTTGTTCTGAGGGGAGCACATTTCCTTCAGGCTCATCAACAGCCCTCCAGCAGGGCCAAAGGTCATAAGGATTTATTTCCAGAAAGAATTGAATGCCACAGTGGTTTAAGTTGTGGGGAAGTCCCCTTTAGTCCCATGTTCCTTCACCCTCACAGTGCTACTGAGCCTTCATTTAAGTGAGTGACATTTGCTTCTTAATTTGCAGATGTTGTTATTCTCCCTGCCTCTACACTCCCTGAAAGACTGAGATTTTTGGTAAAATTAACTGAGAGAGATTTGCTTCTCAATTTGTGAGTGTTGTTACTCTCCCTTGCTCTGCAGTCACTGGAAGATTGGGGCTTTTGGTGAAATTTCTTGTCCTCCAGTCAGTGCAAGTGGCACAAGGTCTCACAGAATTCCTGTTCTCATCTCAGGTCACTGGGTTTGCTCATGACTTGGAAACAAATGTCTCAAATGCCACATAACAGACTGTATTTCAGAAGCTCTGATGCTGAGGCAGCTTCCCAGCTGCTCCATTTCCCTCTCCCCCTTTAATCCATCCCCAGTCTTTCCCCAGCCCACATGGTTTTGACCCTTCATGGCATCTTTCTCAGGCATGAGCTCAGCCCTCTAGATTGTGCTGCCAGACCAAATAAAGATGAACTTTGCCTTCAAAGAAAAGGCAGAACCTTTCATCTTCATTTTTGTGTAACTCCTTGGTGAATCTCATCACACTTCCACAGATGGAGTTGAACAAACAGTGCAAACCAAAATCAAACCAGGAATAAAAATATCTGGCCTAGTGCTGTTCCTGCCAGGAGTGCTGGCAAAGAGACCATTTCGTTGTTCCTTGGGATAGATGTTCTGATCCCATGGTGATTCCTGACTGCAGGATTGATGTACTGGGAGGTGTAAATGGTCTGACATGATCACAGGCAGCACCTGCCCTCACCTCTCTCCCCAGGCTCTGCCTGCTCGTGCCTCCAGTCCCCACATCCCTCATTGCCTTCAGGGGGATGGGATGTTGTGCCTCCCTGTCTCACCTGTGTCCCGGGGGCTTTGGTGAGGCCTTGGCCAGGCCCTGTCCCTGTGTCAGTCCTGTGACCTCCTCACTGAGATTTTCAGGTCTGTGATGTTTTAAAACTGCCCTGAATTCTCACTGAAATACTCAAATAATCAGAGTCTTCTTGAGTTGGAGGGACCCACAAGGATCAAGTTCAGCTCCTGGCTCTGCACAGACACCCAATAATCCCATCCTGTCCCTGAGAGCATTGTCCAAACACCGTGTCAGCCTTGGGGCCGTGACCACTGCCCTGGGGACCCTGGGCACTGCCATGTGTTGAATTGCATGTAATGAACAAACCCTTCAAAAATAAGAAGTCATTTGAACTCCTGAGGGATGTGAATGCAAGATTCTGTCATAGCTTCACAGTGAAAATGGGAAATCAGAGAATATGACCCAAAAATTCACACTCACAAAAAGACAAAGAGATNCAGTGAAAATGGGAAATCAGAGAAATATGATCCAAAAGACAAAGAGACCAAATACATAGCAGTATACAGAGGTGGGTGTGTTTATAAAATACTTACAAACACATGTATTTTTAAATGTATGTTTAAAATGACATTATAAGTTTACAACAAATCCACTCATTTCAGGAGGAAGTGGGCTCATGGTATACAGGATTTGTAGGAAATAACATTGCTTTGTGTTTCCAGAGTAGAAGAACAAAATATATGGATTTTATTGGTTTCAGTTTCCATTCTCTGTGAAGATCTCATGAGTGATAATTTTTGCCCCTGGGGCTTGTCTAATAACACCCCCAGAGCCTGGCTGCCTTTCCCACCTGGCCCTGGGTATGATCAGAGCAGCTCCACAGACACACATTCAGTGGAATACTGTGGCACATAAAAGGGTCACAGCAAGCAGGGGGATGTTATTCTTCTCTGTGGCAGAGAGAACAAAGCCCTTTATCGAGCCCCAGCATTGCACAGTGCTCAGGAAAAGGATTGCAGTTTATTCTGAGGTTCACCTGAGGCTGCTGAGCTCCAGTGAGAGCCCAGAGACTCCCCCCAGGTGATGGATGTGAGGCAATTCTGGAGCCAGAGGTCCTTGTGTGTGTGAACAAGGACTCACCTCTCTGAGGGGCTCCACATGAACCTCCTCCCTCCTGGCACAGAAAGCTCCAGCCCAGGCAAGTGGCTGCAGGAGTTGGTGGCAGAAGCTTGTGAGAACCAGAGTAGGACAACTCTGTGCTGGTGCAGCCTCACCTCGAGTCCTGAGGGCAGTTTTGGGCAACACAAGAGAAGAAGGATCTGAGGCTATTGGAGAGTGTCCAAAGGAGGGACACAAGGGTGGTGAAGGGTCTGGAGGGAGCAAACGAGGAGCGGCTGAGGGAGCTGGTGTGGGGGACACACCCCGGGGTCTGCAGCTCCTCCTGAGGGGCAGCTCCATCTCTGCTCTGGGGGGACCAGGGACAGCACCCAGGGAAGGGCTGGAGCTGTGCCAGGGCAGGGTCAGGTTGGATCTCAGCAAAAGGTTCTTCCCCCAGAGGGTGGTTGGCACTGCCCAGGCTCCCCAGGGCAGTGGGCACAGCCCCAAGGCTGCCAGAGCTCCAGGAGGGTTTGGACAACACTCTGAGGGACAGGGTGGGATTGTTGGGGTGTCTGTGCAGGGCCAGGAGTTGGACTGGATGATCCCTGTGAGTCCTTTCCAACCCAGGAGATTCTGTGAACTCTGTTTGCAGAACACTCTCTGTGGTCTTGGACCCCTGTGAGTTCTGAGCTGATCACCCCCCACCAGGGTGGGCTCTTTCTCTTCCCTGTCCACAGCCTGAGTGAAATTCTGCTCAATAAAAGCTTCCACATCTGTGTTACAACACGTTGATCATTGCTGCCTGTTAGAGTGTGACAGGCACAGCTCAGGCCTGGGCTGGCACCTCCCCTGGGCTCAACACAAACACCACTAAGGGCTGCAGGGTGTGGGATAGTGTCCCCCAGCCCCACAGACTCTGTCCTATGGCCAGCACTGGTCACAGTCCTGCCTGAGGGCACCACAGTGCTTTAAAATGTGGAAAGGTAATGAAAAATGCACTTTAGTTTGCACAAAGGGAGCTGGTGAGGGGTGGAAAAAGTTTACTTACAACTGATCACCCTGGTCCTTAGACTGAGCTCAGGGAGGGGGAGGTAAAAGGGAGAGGGAAAAAGAAAGTCATCTCTGGTGAACCCTGAGGGGGATTCAAGACTGAGCTTTGTGTCAGATTGAATCTTGAGGGGCTCTGGGTCTGAGCTTTGGGTCAGACTCACCCACCTGAGCAAGAGTCTGAAGTCAGACACCTGAGCCTGGACCACCCCAGTCCCCAACAGTGGGGACACACCCCACCAGAGAGCAAGTCACCTTAGGGGGCAGGAGACTGGTCCTTGGAGACCCTCACCCCTCTGCAGACCCTCACTCCTCTGCTGAAGGCATGGGGAGCTGCAGAAAAAGGAGGTCTGGTGGGAGTTTTTTAATTCTTCAAGAGCAGGAGCAGTGAGGTGAACTCAGGGTGATTTCCAAGGTAATGAACTTGCTCAGTGGTATCAGATAAGGATCTGATGACATCAAGCTAAACAGCTCTAGGACTGGAAGGAGCCTCACAAGCTCACTCCACTGAGAGTAATGAACTTGTGATAAAATGCTCTTACCTCATGGCAGCAGGTACTAAACTTGTGGAGAACAGAGTGATTCATAGCTCTGAGAGCACCTGAGGATGAGAACAGCCTTCAGTGGAACAGAGAAGTCAGTCTGTTAATTGTCATCCTTGGCAAAAGTGGTAAAAGAAAAATACAGCCACCTCTTGAGCTGAAAGTGTTGTGGGTCTTTTAACAGTGATGGAGATGAATAAGGCAAGGCTTTACTGGGCTGGGGTTTTGCATTTAGGAATAACAATACTGAGCCATGAAAAATGGGTGAATATCTCACACTGTGCAGGGAGCAGAGGGATGGGGGGGCAGCTTTGCATCTGAAGAGCTGCAGCTGAGCTCCAAACTGAGCTCCAGTCTGAGCCAGGACAGCCAACACCAGCAGGTTCCTCAAGGACAGCTGTACCCTGGGGCTGGGGGCTGCAGCCATGTGGGCACAGTGCCCTCACCTCTGCCCCCTTACTGCCATCAGCCAGGAGAAGGGCAAGAGAGCAAAGCTGAGACCAGCCTGGTGACAGGCCAGGGGAGATCCCAGAATCCCAGAACACGCTGAGCTGGAAGGGACCCACAAGGATCATCCAGTCCAACCCTCAATCCTGCACAGGTCCAGCCCCAAGAGTCACCCCCTGTGCCCCAGAGGAGCAGCCAAACCCTCCTGCAGCTCTGGCAGCCTTGGGGCTGTGCCCACTGCCCTGGGGAGCCTGGGCAGTGCCAACCACCCTCTGGGGGAAGAACCTTTTGCTGAGATCCAACCTGCCCCTGCCCTGACACAGCTCCAGCCCTTCCCTCATGCCTCAGTGTTCCTAGAAATGAAGGCCAAGTTCTGCCATGTGATTTATACTCAGATATTTTGATTGACTCCTTTCAATTTCTGGCTCAGGTGGACTGTGACTGCTGTCCGTGCCTTGGAGGTGATGTGAGAACCAGAATTACCAAGCTGGATTTCCCTGGTACCTGCTGCTCCTGGCACGTGGCTGCTGGGAACATCCTCCCCGCCCACAGAGCCAGTGGGAGGAACTGTAATTTCCCTGGAGGCTCAGCTTTGTGGAAAACCCACCCTCCCTTCCCCCCCTCTCTCCAAAACATGCTGTAGGCTGGGAAAATTATGAGGACAATCAAATGTGTTGCTCAATTATCCTGCATAGGAGCTGCTGTAATTCCAGCCCTCCCATGTCCCACAGCTCAGCACAGTGGGCATTGCACTTGCTGCAGAGAAAATTAGGGAATCACAGGAGGTGGAGGGACCAGCTTTTATTTCATCTAATGCTCATTGTATCCCATTTTCTGCAGGCTCTTTGGATTTGCAGTGAGCAGGCAAGAGAGATCAGCTGGGTTTTTAAAGGTTTGCTGACACAACTCCTGATAAATAAAGATGAGCTTCTACAAGGAAATATTCTCAGGGAAACAAAGGAGGTGGTACCTTGGGATGGTTTGGGCAGGGACTCAAGAGCAGGGAGGGGATGGCAGGGAGGAATTAACATGCAGAGCCTGAAATCGAATATTTCCAACCACAATAAGCAACAGGAAGGATGTGAAGAGCTGTAGAAAATCAGTTTAAAATGCAGGCAGAGAAAGGACATGAGCCCCTCACTCCAGGGGAAGTGTTTGATGTCTCTTGGGGGCACAGAGCTGTTTGGTGGCTTCTTGTGTCGCAAGGGGAGCCCCCAGGGGAGGGTCCTGCTTCTGAGTGACACAGGAGGGGTTCAAGATGCTCCAGCCATGAAACCCATTCGATGGCAGAAAAAACAAGTCACAGCTGCCTTTGCCTGGCTGTCCTGAGAGGAGCTGGCTCATTTCTGGGCTCAGCTTTAGCAGTGCCCAAGCACAGCTCTAGGGCTTTTAAAAACAGGAATGAGGCGTCAAGACAGGACTGGAAGATGGTCTCTGTCCCCACTTTTATGTGCAAAGGGTCTGTACCCACCAGACCAGCAGCATCCTGGGCACAGAGTGTGAGGGCACTGCCAGGGTCTGGTCTCTTGATTGGCTTGGTTGTGTCTCATGCCATATGCTCTGGATGACCAAGGGATATTGTGGCACTCAGAGACTGAGGAGGGCAATTCCAAAGGGGCTTCTCCTCATGGGGCTTATTCTAGAGAACAATCAGAGGGTGTCTGAGCTGGGTCATGCAGATGATGGAGAACCCAGTTGTATCTGCTGACAATGTTGGCTGAATATCAGGAGATATTCTGGCATCAGTGGGAAGTTCTTCAGGGGTCACCTTGTTCTTCTGCACCTGGACCAAGTGGAAAAATATAGGTCAGGCTGAGGATCACCTCAACTGCAGGAAAGGCAAGGAATCATGAAGTCTGATTTCCTGGCCACAGTCAGTTCTGGCTCTGCAGCAGGAGGTCAGTTTGGGGGAGCCTCCCAGCCCTTGTGACTGTTCCTCATTAGTTCTAAGTCCTGTGTTTCCCCTTTAGTCTGTGTTTGATTAAAACCGAAAACTTTGTATCTGAAGTGTAAAGTTCTTTTTGAAGATCTCCAAGCCTCTGGTGAAGCAGGTGGGTCTCATGGGGTGTCCTGAGGTGGAGGTCTGGCAGCAGGAGTGGTCTGAAATCTGGCACACAACGATGAGCTGGTTCTGTCCCTCTGCTCAGAAATACGTACAAGGAAGGGTCCAGAGCACAAGTCTGAGCACAGTCCCTCATTTTGAAGCCCCAGCACCCAAGAGAGACTGCTAATAACTGCAGCTCATTGAACATCACCCCTGTACCACCTCATTTACTGTGTCCAGCTCTGGGCCCTCAGCTCAGGAAGGACATTGAGGGGCTGGAGCAGCTCCAGAGAAGGGACACGAGGCTGGGGAAGGGTCTGGAGCACAAGTGCTGTGAGGAGCAGCTGAGGGAGCTGGGGGGGCTCAGCCTGGAGAGGAGGAGGCTCAGGGGAGACCTTCTCCCTCTCTCCAACCCCCTGACAGGAGGGGGGAGCCGGGGGGGGTCGGGCTCTGCTCCCAGGAACCAGCAGTGGGACAAGAGGGCACAGCCTTGAGCTGCCCCAGGGCAGGTTTAGGTTGGACATTGGGAAGTTCTTCCCAGGGAGAGGGATCAGACCTTGGGATGGGCTGCCCAGGGAGGGGTGGAGTCCCCATCCCTGGAGATGTTTAAGGACAGACTGGATGTGGCACCAGTGCCATGGGCTGGGTGACAGGGTGGGGTTGGGTCACAGGGTGGACTGGATGATCTCAGAGGTCTTTTCCAACCTGGTTCATTCTGTGATTCTGTGGTCTCATTTCCCAAAGGAATTTTGCCTTCCCAGTAACCACCACTTCTCTGTGCAGTGCCAGACACAAGTGAATGGCAACCAGGGACCCCATGGAGGGGCCTCAGTCACAGTCAGAGAGCTGTGGTGGGTCAGCCATGGATTCAATGGGTTTGGCACTTTGGTACTTCATGATGACAACTCCGCTTCTAAACATCCTTTAAGGGCCAAGGGAACAATTTCTGATTTATGAAATAATATCTTTTGCTTTTCTAAAGTAAATATTTGGTGTGTGCTAAGGTTAACTCTAATTCATATCTTGCTGCAGGGGAAGTTCTGTAATAATGTCATTGTGTTTGTGATAACAGACAATAGCTTTGTTATCAGCTCTGGGAATTCAAGTACCAACCAGTGTTGCAGCAGAGAATCCCAAAGGAGAAGGACAAGGGAACAGGCTCCTGTTTATTACTGCTGGAACATTAGCAGCAGCTGGGTTAGGTCACCTAAAGAGTTCTGTGCTGGATGTTTTCTATCTGGTCATAACTTTTCAAAGCTTTGCAATTTTCTGCCTGTCATCACTGTTTCTTTATGTGTGATCCTGGCTGATCCCACCCATTTTTTTTTCTGTGAGAGAATATCTTATGAGAAAACACATCTCCTGCAGCCACTCTGAAACATGTTTGATTGACCTCCCCTGTGAGCAGAGCAGTGCTGGGCCACATCGATGGAAGGTGTCATTTACCTGCTCATGGAATCACACACTGACAGAATCCTTCAGGTTGGAAAAGCCCTCCCAGCCCACGGATCCCCCTGTGCCCATCCCCACCTTGTCCCCAACCCAGAGCACTCAGTGCCACATCCAGGCCTTCCTTGGGCACCTCCAGGGCTGGGGACTCCAANCCCCACAGAGAAGACATCAGGCTGTTTTCCATCCCTCCCCCTGTTCCTGTTCCCATCAGCTCAGGACTCCACGACGTGCTCAGCACTCACACACCCTCAGCTCCCTCAGCTGCTGCTCCAGCCCCTTCCCAGCTCCTTTCCCTTCCCTGCACACGCTCCAGCCCCTCAGTGTCTCTCCTGTCTGAGGTTCCAGAGCTGCCCCAGCCCTGGAGGTGCCTCAGCAGTGCCAACTTTATCCTTAAATCCAAAAGATACTCAGGATGAGTTTTGTGGAGTCCATCACTGCATTGAAGGAGATGAACAGGCTGCACTGGGGCACACAAAGAAGCCGTGTGAGAGCACTAAAAAGACAACCCCTGAAGAGCAAGGGGGAGAGAAGGATGTTGAGGCTGCAAGAGCAGGGTCACCTGGAGCTGGGGTGTCACTTGCTGAGTGAACCTGATGTCAGTGAGGTCTGTTATCTGTTGGCTCTGCTGAGAGCCCTGAACTTCTGCTGCTCTTGGTTTACCTGGTAAGAGTGAACAAGGTTCTGATTTCATAGAATCACAGAAGGGACCCACAAGTATCATCCAGTCCAACCCATGGACTGCACAGGACACCCAACAATCCCACCCTGCCCCTCAGAGCGTTGTCCAAACCCTCCTGGAGCTCTGGCAGCCTTGGGGCTGTGCCCACTGCCCTGGGGAGCCTGGGCAGTGCCAACCACCCTCTGGGGGAAGAACCTTTTGCTGAGATCCAACCTGCCCCTGCCCTGACACAGCTCCAGCCCTTCCCTGGGTGCTGTCCCTGGTCCCCCCAGAGCAGAGATGGAGCTGCCCCTCAGGAGGAGCTGCAGACCCCCGTGAGGTCTGACCTTGGTCTCCTCCAGCTGAATGGACCAAGTGACCTCAGACTCCCCTCGTATGGCCCTTCCAGACCCTTCACCATCCTTGCAGCCTCCTTTAGATGCTTTGTAGCCCTCCTTTGGTCTCAGCAATTGGTTCATCTCTCCCAGAGCCTCCAGGTCCCACAGGGAAGTTCAGCTGAGCAGTGAAGTCCTGGCAGGTTCGAGGGCAATAAGTGCTGATAGACTGGAATGACACCTTAGGCTCTGTGGGAATAACTATGGATGTCTGCCTGGGGGTCACACAGTGCTTGGATCCTGCACAGTGTGGCAAGCTCAGACTGGTCTCTGCTGCTGCTCAGTTACTCCTCTTCCTCTTTATTTTATGTGAAAATTCCTACATCTTTTCCTTGTTTGAAACATCTCTTCTTTTTGAGATCATTCATCAGGAAAAAAAGGAACAAATGGGTTAAGCAGAGTTTGATGGAAGGAAGCAGGAGGCCACTTGGCTACTTAACAAAGACAGTTTCCTTCTGGCTTTGTCTGTGGTACAAAAATGTCCAACTCTTTAACTGTGTCTTTCATCAGGTGACCTCAAAATACTTCACAGCTTTGCAGATCCACTGTCGTGGCTGTTGTCAAGGGGAGAAGAATCCACCACAAGCTTAATTTTAAATGCATCATTTCTCTAACTTTCTGATTGATGACAGTCCCAACCTTCATCTTATTTTTCACGTCTCAGCTCAGCCCAGAGGAAAGTGCACTGTCTCGGTGAGTAAGTGTGGGATTGCTCAGGCTGGGTTTGAGTTACGGGGATCTGAGAAAGCAGAAATTCTGTGTTTCAGTTTCTTGGAAGGGCTGCTATAAAGCATTTATGTTGTTGTTGCTTATATATCAGGAAAGTGCCTCAGAGCAGAGGCTTCCAACTTGTACTCACTTATCTTCAGGAATAACTCACAGATGAGATTGTTTTGCCTGTTGAAATGGATTGATTTTTGCTGGTTTAGAGGATCTTTGCAAAAAGCTGGAGATGAAAACAGAGTCATTCTAGATGAACATCTGGGCAAACTGTTCATTGTGCTGAGATAATTAACATATGTTGTCCCTCTCTCTTAATTTGCATCATGGGAAAGCTCCTGACTTGCTTAGTTATGCTTGGGACTAAAAGACAGAAATTGCTTCTTCCAGGAAAAGAAAAGTCACTCTTCAAATAACAGAATCACGGAAAAGACCTCCAAGGTCATCAGCTCCAACCCAGCACCCCCACCATGGTCACCACTAAACCATGTCTTCAAGTGCCACATCCACAGGTTTTTTTAACACTTCCAGGGATGGTGACTCCACCACTTTCCTGTTCCAGTGCTTTAAGACCCTTTCCATGCAGAATTTTTTCCTGATATCCAACCTAAACCTCCCCTGGCACAACCTGAGGCTGTGGCATGGTGCTGGTGAGTCCTGCTCGCTGCAGCTCTTTTCAGGGATGATGGTTTTATCCATTCCACCAGGCAGTGATGTCTTTGGGACATACAACAACAGAACTGGACTCTTTTCCAGACACCAGAGTCCATCCCAGCAGGGACAGGACAAGGACTAATGGGTTCAAACTGAGAGGGGAAGTTCAGGTGAGATACATGGAAGGAATCCTTCCCTGGGAGGGTGGGGAGGCCCTGGCACAGGGTGCNGCAGGGGGTGGAAGGAGATGATCTTAAGGTCCCTTCCCACCCAAACCAGTCCATAATTCCATGATTCTGTGCTCACGAGTGTTCAAGCAGCACGAGAGGTTATGGGATGTATTTTCAGCACACAGAGAGTGCAGCCTGAGCAGCCTGGGTGTGTCCTCTGAAGCACCTTTGTCATCTGGAGAGTGAAAATGCAGCACAAAATGGTGCCACGACCAGAGAAATCCACAGAGGAGAATCAGAGTCTCTCCTAGCTGACAGGATTGGAGCTGCTGGCATGTCCTGCCTTTGGACCAGAGGTGCAGAGCACAGATGCCCCCTGAACATGGCTGTGGTGACACCAGGACATGCAGAAGGAGCAGGGCCATTTGCCAGCTCTACTGACACTGTCAGTAACAGGAGGAGCAGGAGCCCTTGGTTCTGGAAATGCTTCTACAGATCAGTCTGCAATGGTTATTCCCTACATGTCATTATTAATGGTCTAATGACATCCCCACCTTCTGCTTGTCCCTCAGCCACACAGGTTGAATGGCAGAGTCTTCACCTTCCCAGGAGGTAATTGCTCACTTGCACATGCCTTTGGCAGGATTTATGTCACCCAGTCACAGTTCTGTCAGCCCTGAGGGTGACAGGATGTGATTTTGTGATAGATCATCCCCCCTCTCTCCCACAGAGCACCTGCACTGGGTCTCAGCATCTCTGTGGTGCTAAATCACCCCCTTGTGCCTTGGATGGATCTCGGGCAGCCCCTCCTTTGGCCCTGTGTCCTGTTCCCTTGGAGCAGGGCAGCAATGGCAGGAGCAGAGGGTTCATGTTTAGTCATTCCAAAGTCCCCAGACCCTCTCCAGCTCTCCTGGGGCCCCTCTTGCTNCTCTGTGGTGCTAAATCACCCCCTTGTGCCTTGGATGGACCTCAGACAGGTCATCCTTTGGCCCTGTGTCCAGTTCCCTTGGAGCAGGGCAGCAATGGCAGGAGCAGAGGGTTCATGTTTAGTCATTCCAAAGTCCCCAGACCCTCTCCAGCTCTCCTGGGGCCCCTCTTGCTACTGGAAGGGGCTCTTGGGTCTCCCTGGATCCTGCTCTTCTCCAGGTGAACCCCCCAGCTTTCCCAGCCTGGATCCAGAGCAGAGGGGCTCCAGCATCTCTGTGGCCTCCTCTGGACTTGCTCCAACAGGTTCATATCCCTCTCTCCTGCCAGTGTGCGTGGCCAGCCCTTCCCTGCCCCATCCCTTCCGTTTCCCCATCCCTTCCCTGTCCCCATCCCTGCCCTATCCCATCCC